>JAJIBD010003906.1:0-214110 GCA_021461705.1 Cryptotis parvus | reverse complement strand
GAGCACCCCCGGGGTGTGGCCCCAAAACCCAAATCAAAAAAGATCCGACAGGCGTCCTCAGCTGGAGCCTTTAATTAACCTGTTAAGAGCTGGGTGCTCCCACTAAGGGGAGCCGGCTGGAGCCAGAGGGTTGTTCCCGCCCATTGTCCCTGGGGAAGGGCGCAGGGACATGCACCTCTGCCCTCTTAGGGCGTCGCCAGCTCCTTCCCTGGGCTATCCACTCCAGACAACCACCTGGGGCCATCCGGGATGTCCTGGTAGCTGCAAAGGGGTGGACCAAGTCCAGGCAAGAGCCTCTGGGGCCTCTTGGTGTCGCCCCTCCCCCGCAGCCCCCAGCCTGTGGGACGCTCCTCCCATTCTCCGGAAGCCACGGAGCCCCCGGGGTTGTCAGGGTCCTGCCCTGGAGTGGTGTCAGAAGCACCGGAGCCGGGTTCGGGAACCCGGGAGTTAACGCGCTTAGCTAGGGCTTTGCCGCCTTTGAGCCCAGGAAAGCGGGTCCTTGGCGCCATCTAGTGGCTGAGCAGGGTCAGGCCATTGCTGTGTTCCAGGGATAACGCCTTCGCTTAATACGTGTCGGAAAAAAGATCGCAGGCAAAGGACGAAACTGGACCTGGGGGAGAAAGGAGGGGGACGTTTGCCCTCGGCTCTTGGCTCTGTGCTAACATCTGAAATGAATCTTTTGTTCTCTCAGCTAAAGTGAACTCCAGCTGCGGTAGGAGAGGAAAAGCAGATGGGACTTCTAACGATAATCTAACTCTGCTACCTACGGGAGCGCCACCTGCAGTTCTTATAAAGGCTAAGCGACTTTCCAAGCCTTTGTAAATAGGAGGTTAGACTTCTTTTACCCCGAAAGCATGTTTAGATGTCATAGTGTAGATGCCCCCAAATCTCCACGAGATGTTCTTTGTCGTCTGTCGGAAAATCTCAGAGACTGAAGCTCTGGAACGTGCCTCGCTCGCCTTACTGCGTATAGCGGACGGATTTACTACACGTGCAGTGGACGCTCCAGACCATCTCTTGGGCGAGCTGGCTGTTATTTACCTGCTGTGTGAGAAGGGTCACACCCGGCCACCCCCGCAGCCCTGGGGTTACGGCCCCGCCTCTGTAGTGCAGTGTGGGCTGCACGGTGGTGCTCAGGGAACCTGGGCCCGCCGAGGAGCTAGCACTGGGACAGGCAGGTGGGTGCCAAGGCAAAACTGGGCTGGCACCTAAACCGTTGGACCATCTTTCTGGCCCCTGAAGTTTCTGACTTTTTAAACGCTCAAAAAGTGGAGTGTTTAAAAGTATCTGAGATTTTCTGGGGCCGGAGCGATAGCCCAGCGGGTAGGGCGTTTGCCTTGCACGCACGGCCTGCCCATGCCGGCCGGGTTCGATCCCCGGCATCCCATATGGTCCCCTGAGTGATTCCTGAGTGCAGAGCCAGGAGAAACCTCTGAGCATTGCCGGGTGTGACCCAAAAAGAAAAAAAAAAAAGTATTCTGAGATTTTCTAATATTCAGACTGCAAAGAACATCTCGTGAGATGTGGGGATCTAAACTATGACAGTGCTTTCGGGGGAAAGAAGTCTAACCTCGTTTATTGCAAAGGCTTGGAAAGTCGCGTTAGCCTCTATAAGAACTGCAGGTGAACGCCGCCTGTAGGTAGAGGGATTATTGTTAAAGTCCCATCTGCTTTCCCTCTCATACAGCAGCTTCGAGTTCACTTAAGCTGAGAGCAAAGATGGGGGCGCGGTTCCCGCCAGCCCCAACACAGAGCCCCTGAGCTCCCCAGATAAAAGCAGAGGGTGTTTGCAAAGAGGTGCTATTCTTAAAAAGTGTGTTTGTGCTGTAGCCAAGCCAGCTGGTGACTCTCCGAGTTCCCACCCCTCATCTCTGCCTTGTGCGGGATGGACACATGGGACAGCTCTTGTCCAAAGGAGGGTCTGGTCTGCCCTTGGGGTCCCAGAGCCACAGCCATGGTGCCCTGGTCCCTGTCCCCAAGGGAGGACAAGACCTGCCCAGGCTACAGACCTCACAACAGCCCCACAGCCTGCCGGCACAAGGCTCAGACCGTCGTCCACTCTTCCTCCTCCTTCTCCTCCAGCATCACACGCAACGAGTTCATCACCTCTACAGACGGTCACGCTCAGGAAATATGGCTGCGGAGCTTGCGGCTTGAGAGAGTAGAAGGACGGCTGTGTGTGCCATGTCCGTCAAAGCGTGGCCGCGTTGCCGGCTCCACACCTCTCAGGAAACTGCTCCAAGAACCATCTGCTGAAGAGAGCTCTCTGCGTCTCCCTCCAGCCCGTTAACCAGCTTGTTAGGTTCCTCACTGGCTGGAGAGAAACAGAGTAGAGGAGAAATTGCTTTCCAAGGCAGAGTTCTGCTTCTATTATTGCTTCTAACTTGCCTGATGAAGCTGGTTTCCCGCCTCACAGGCAGGACCCTGTGGCCATTAGGAGCACAGTTCCTTCCCAACTGGGGTTCTAGAGTCCCTGATTATACACGTGCAGGGACAGTCACAGGGGGCAGCATGAGCGCTCTGGGGCTTCGGGAGGAACCTGTGAGTTCTCCAGCCGCCGAGCTCTGCGGGCATCCAGCCATGGAGAATTCAACCAACACTGAGAGAACTCAGCAGCCAGCAGCTGCCTGCTGGGAGCCATGAGACACTTGACCTCAGCCCAGGTCCTGGGTTTCATGAAAACTTCCCAGTGGGGCAGAGGCAACGCTGCTCCTGGATGTGGGAAGGCCGGAGGCTCCCCGGGAACTCGGGCTGGTGCCCAGCTGGAGACCAGCTGAGGAACGGGCAGGAAAGAGCAGCAGATACTGGCTCTCCTTTGGGCCTGCAGGCTGTGAAGGCTCCAGGGCGGCGTGAAGGCGGGTGGGTGGGCGCGTGCGGAGGCTGCGACTTGGCTCCCCAGGCTCTGACCTGCTGGGAGGTCACAGCCCCGCAGGCAGGGAGAGGGAGGCTATCGCTCTGGTGGGAGCTCCTGCCAGGCAGAGGCGCAGTCCACGAGGGGCTCCTGGGTGGGGGCTGGGCGCCCGGGAAGGCAGAGACGGACCCCCAGGAGGATGGGGGGGTCCCCGGGTGCTCTCCTGCCCCCTCCCTGCCCTGCCTAGGCTCCGTTTCCCGCCCACCCAGGGGAGCCCGGGAGCAAGCACCGGCTGTGGGTTTCTACCCAGGCCCAGGGTCGGGCGTGTATCCCACGCCTCCTCTTGAGCGCTGACAGGCTGGAGCCCTGGGTCGTAACTGCCACTGTCTCACTTTGAGCAGGCTGTAAAACAATGCACAAGGTGAATGAGGAGCAGAGACGGCAGAGCCAAGACCCGGATACTCCGGTATTTGCCGTCTCTGCCGTCTCTCTCTCCGCGCAGCTCTCGGCTACTGACCAGAGGCTGCTTCATGTCCGGGCTGGGGCCTTTGCTTGGCGTCTCCTGCGGCGCCAGCTACCGTTTCTCTTCCATGGTTTGGTTCTGGCTCTTGCATGCGGCATCCAGCCCCCAGACAGTGCAAAGCTGGGGGTGCCCGAGGCGTCTGCCTGGCACTGGGGCTCGCCCAGTCTCCTCCCTAGCAGATACTGTGTGTGCGCTGCGAGGGCCGGCCACGTGCCCACTATCAGGTCAGGACAGCGTCCCTCCCGGCTGTCCTGAAGGCTGATGCTGAGGGTCTGAGAAGCCGACGGGAGACTCTGAAGCTGAAAAACACACTGTACACACACACACATACACTCACACACACACACAGAGCACACAGACACTCCACATACACACACACACCACACATACACACACACCAACACACTTAACACCACACTCCACACGCCACATGCCACACATACATGCACACCACATACACATACCACACACACCACACACACACATATACCCACAGACCACATACACAAACTTACACACACACTGCAAATCAAGCACCTCCACATATCATGTATACACCACACACCACAACCACAACTTCACACATACATATCACACAGCACACGTGTGTGCACATGATTCATGAGAAATGTGGTTGAATCTTGGGCCATATTCCTCAGACCCTTTCTACGGGATGACTTTTAACGTGTGCCCTTAACTGTGGCTTTATGGTGGCACTTCATGGAGATTTCCTGAAGATGTCGCACATTCCTGGCATGTATGTAATGAGACTTCCAATCAGATGGTCACTGCATTGTTCTCATCTACTCCTGGGATTCAGGCTCTCTGGGGAGGCCCGTTCCCTAGGAGTGAAGCCTCACGGACACGGCCAGGTGGCTCCGGCCTCCCCCACACTCTCTCAGTGTGCAGAGCTGAAGGCACCGTGGGGAGACACGAAACACAAGCGAGGCCCAACCCGCTGCCGCTCCCAGAGCCGCTGCATCTGCGGGAGAGATGAGGCGAGCAGTGAGGGAGGAGAGAGGAGCCGCCAGCCGGTGAGCGCCGTGGGCTGCAGAAGGGCAACACATCAGTCCCGCTGTGAGCTGAGGAGCGCCTCAGGCTTACACAAGGCTCCCCCAGAGCCTCAGGGTTCCAGCGAGCAGCTGAGGGGTCCCAATTCCTTGACCAAGTAATGCAGGCCCTTTGGGGGCGTCCCCACAGCTCAGGGGCAGAGGCGATAGTGCGGAGAGTCAGGCAGGAAGCCTGAGTGGCTGGGCGGGCTCCCGGACTCTCGCCAGCCTGCCTGCTGCCGGCGATAGAGAGTCGGAACGGCCGGAGGAGTGGAGTATCTCTCTTCCTGCAGGGGGCCACCCCAGGCACTAGCTCTTAACACGGCCGTATGTCAAAGGGGGACTCGTGCTTTAGAGGGAGCAGAGTTCTCACGGCAGCCTGAGCAGCAGAGTAGAAATAACTGTGGTGCCTGTTGGGAAAAGACAGTGTGAGTGAGCACCTGAGGGGTCTGGAAGCTTCTTCACATCCGTGACTTAATCAGAAAGGTTGAGGTCGGCTCACTGGCTCACTCCCCACTGTGCCAGACAGAAGGGCTCACTCCAGCCCTCCACAGGACCCGACAGCTTCGCCTGCTCTGATCCGTGGCTCCCGAGGGGGCCCAGAAACAGCTCCCTGACCACTCCGTGCCGTGGATGGCTGTGTTTGATTCCACACGCAGGTGCTGAGCCTCTGGCCACGCACCCAACCCGTCTGCTCTCACGGCTTTGCGGGCTCACGCTGTGTTCGATGTGATGCTTCACTCAAGAGGCAGACGGCTCATCTGGTGCCCGTGGTTTGGACACTACTGTCACTGGTTGGGACTATCAGGGGTGTGACAAAAAGGGGGCAGAAAATGGTCCTCTCTGTCCCTATCCATTTCGCTTGTTTGAAAAAGCATAGAGTGGGGCTGGAGCGATAGCCCAGCGGGTAGGGCGTTTTCTTGCACGGCCGGGCCTGTGCCGGCCTGGGTTCGATCCCCGGCATCCCATATGGTCCCCCGAGCACCCGCCAGAGTAATTCCTGAGTGCAGAGCCAGGAGAAACCCCTGAGCATTGCCGGGGTGACCCAAAAAGCAAAATAAATAAATAAATAAATAAATAAAATAAAAAAAAAATAAATAAAAAAAAAAAAAAAAAAAAGCATAGAGTTGCCTTCTTTTTTTAATTTTCTTTCAAGAAAAATGATCATTTAAAACAGTCAGTTAAAATTTTAAATGGGGGCCAGGGAGACCCTTTCAGCAGGGGAGAGCTTGCCTGAAGGCAGCCAGTCCCTGCTGGTCCCTGGCAGCCCACGGGTCCCCAGGCCCTCCAGGAGTGATCCCTGAGTGCAGAGCCTGGGGAAGCCTCTGAGCCCTGAGTGACCCCTCAAACTCTTAGTGGGTCACGTGTTTTCCCATTTTCCACCCTTCATGGACCCCGTGGCCCCGCCCGTGAGATGGCAGCAGTGCCCGGGAGCTGCCCACTGCTTCTCTGTGCACGGGCCGGAGTCCTTCAGGAAGGGCCACCCCGTAGTGTCGCCCAGGCCAGCCACGCTCATCTGCAGCTGGGACCTGATACAGGTGTGGGCAGCTTGAGGGGAAGGAGAGGAGGGACTGCGAGCCTGTGGACGGGTCAGGACCTGGGTGTGCTGGGCGGAACCCGCGGGCATTGAGGACCTGGGCTGCCAGGCGGGGCAACCCACAGGCCTTGAGAGAAGCAGAGCCCTCAGCCCTGCCTGAGCGGCCTCTGTGCTGGCCTTCGGGCTGGAGAGGTGGGGTCCCGCGGGAGGGGATGTTGGGGTAACTTTCCTCAGCTGAGGAGAATCTCCGTGTCGGAGCTGACAACCCGTCATGCTTCATCCTGAGACGTGTGTGCCACAGAGTTGTGCTTATGTGTGATTGTGTGATAGCATGTGCGTGGACACACACACAGCCATCTAAGGGGGCGGACAGCTGGCTGCTTTTCCTCCTGGGACACAGGGGACGCTGTAGACTGACCTCAGAAACTGTCTGTCTGTTCACTGAGTGACGCTGGTGGCCAGTGGAGAATCTCCAGAACCAAAGAGGCCATCTTGAGATTTCAGGAAGTGGGACGCCACTTGTTCTTGGTTCCGCAGCAAACCCTTTAGAGATTTCAGACACTTGCTTGTTGGTCCGTGACGCAGTGTGTGCACGTGCCTGTCACCGCACGGCAATCCCCTGGGACCCACGCGGCGTCTGCTGTGTCTCGCTCACTCCTTTTCTGTGGAGGCCGTCAGCCGCTGCTTCTCTTCCTTCCTGGCAGCGTGGGCCTTCAGGTACCACCCACCCTGTCCCTGGACCTTCTTGCTTTCCCTCAGCGGACGGCAGAGCCACTCACGGTGCCGCTCAGACCCAAACTCCTCCACGCGTCACCTGCTGGGGGCGGGGCGGCGCTGGCATTGCCCGGGACTCGCCAGCTGGATGCTGCTGCTCTGAAGAAAGGCAAGAAAGACCCTCCCTAGTGCTGGCAATCTGCACTCACCGCAACGAGGCTCACTGTGGGCTCCTGCTCTAGGAAATGGTGAAAAAATAATGACCTTTTAGCTTCTGCAGAGAAGAATCTTACCTCTCAGCATTCTGTTGCCCCCCTAACGTTCTTTGCTTTTCTTCTTAACACTTTCTAAAGGCACGGCCATTGACAGTTGTCCCTGATAGAGGTCTGTGTGTCCCGGCACCAGCTTCCCGGTCCCTGTGGTGGGTGGAGCCCAGGCTGAGCGCGAGCAGCTAGTCGCGTGCTGACACCCTTCGTGTTCGTTGTCAGTTTCTCAGTGAACTGGAAGGGTGGCTGAAGCCTTTGTGTTTCCCGAGCTGACAATGCGCACAGCTCAGTTAAATGTGAAACAACTCTAAGAAATTAATGTGGAAATGTCACACGTGTCAGTTTAGCCCCGGTGGGGATGTTCGGAGCTTCTCAAAACTGACATCTTTAATCAAAGTTATATTTTTAAGCATCGCTCCTCTGGGATTCTGGCAATCACCGCTGTTATTTGGAACCTGCTTGGAACCCACATACACAGGCAGAACAGTGAAAGCGGGGCGGTGTAGGCGTCTCGCGGAGACGGTTGCTCAGAGGTCACCCACGGGCTATGCCTGCTGGGCTGACTCCGGGCTGCGGGACCCCCACACCCTCACTCGCGTCCCTCCCTGGAGCTTCTGCCTTTGCCTTGCAAGCGCTTGGCATCATCATTCTTCCTCAGATTTTCCTTTTGCTGTCCCTCCTGTGTGGTGTCAGAGGAAATAACAGCCATCGCCAAGACCCAGGTGGGGGCCGGGGCAGGCGGGGTGTGTTCAGCCCCAAGTCTGATGCTGGCTCCACTGCCAGGACAGAGGCCATGAGGGACACCCGTGTGTCTCTCCCTGCGTTGGCCTAGGGCCCGCCAGCCCCTTCCGCCTGCCTCCTTTGGCATTTTCCTGAGGGGTTGGCGGGCAGGGCCACTCTGGTGCATGAGCGTGTCCGTCTCCCACACCGCCGCACCCTCCGTTGGCTGTTGAGCTGTGGGTGTCACGGCCCCATGCAGCCTCTGCAGGGCCGTGGGGCCCAGTGAGTTCCAGCCCTGCTGGCTCAGCTCTGATTCAGCCACGCTGCCTGCCTGTCCCCCCGGGATTCACCTGATGCCAGCTCACGGGGTCGGTCCTATCCAGTTCTCAAGCCCATGGGCCGGCTGCTCTGGCACGCCTAACCCCAGTGTTGCCCACTCCTCTGGGCGCACCTGGTGTGAGGTGCCAGCTTACATGTTGAAGTCTGGGTGGAGAGCAGGAGAGGTTGGCTCTGGCCTCCTGAAGCCGCTTGCGGCTGCTGGAACGGGTCATGGTGGCGCTGTGGACGCGTCTTGCATCTCCCTTTGCAGCGGAAGCAGGCTTGGGCTGCCGAGGCCAGTGGGTGCTCAGAGTGGCCCCTGGGGTGGCCGGGCGACTCAGACACAGCTGTCCCCAGCTTTTCTTTTGTAAACTCAGCTTTATGATAGTTCAGGTGATACGGGATCAGCAATATTCACGCTGATGGAGTTGGTGCCCGACGCCACTGCTCACGGGGCCGCAACAGCGCCAGACGCTCAGCCCGGCAGCCTCGGCCTCACACACCTAACCCAGGACTAGCCACTGTGGCCTCACACGCCTGCCCGGGGGGCTCCCTCCACTGCGATTCGCTAATACGCCAGCAGGTGGCAGCAGCGGTGCCGCTAGTGCTCCCAGCCCTGGCAGCTGCTTCCCCCTGAGGTGGGAACCTGGGAAGCTGGGGCAGGCGGAGCACTGGAGTGGGTGATCTCAGGATGTGGGAGACTCCTGCACTCACTCACAGCACACTGGCTCACAGAACCTCCTGGAACTTGGGGAGCTTTAAGGGGGTGCTCAGCCTGAGCCCAGGGGCCCAAAGTAGCTGTTGTCTCGAACCGCCTGGTTTACCTCTTAGCACGGGCCTCCCGAGTCATGCTGGCCTGGGTACGAGACGTCTCCAGACCCCAAGTCCATCCACTGCCCTGACCCCTGCTCCAAGAGTCAACCCCCACCCTCCAGAGAGCTCGCAGCACCCTGTTATATAACTCAACCACGGGAACCTAAGGTTTGCTGGGACCAATTGGTGCATTGCAGGATCAGAGATGGTCCTGCCCGCTGTGTGGAAGACAGGGACTAGCGGCCGCCGCCTGTCCAGCACCTGGTGGTCACCAGGCCTCACTCTAGGCTTCCTTGCATCTGTCCTGTGGATTGCAGAAGGCCAGACCAAGCGGGTCCACGGGCGCTGCTCCCCTCTGGCCTGGTAGCTCGGCTGTTGGTCCCGGTGCCCGGCGCCGTGGTTCCTGCTTGCCACACTGCGGCAGAGGAAAGCAGGCCCCTCAGACGAGGCGCCTGCAGCCCGGAACCTGCGGCTGGCAGAGGGCAGGCCCTGCGGACTCAACCAGAAGTCGGCGCGTTGGGCAACCCTGGGAACGCGCTTTCACTCTTGGTGGGGATGAGCGGGGAGGGAAGGTCCGAGCCTCAGTCCCAGACACCAGGAGGGCCCTGGGCAGGCTCCACTTTCATGGACGGTCCCATAACTCTCAGAGAATATCAGAATGAGGCCTTCTCTGAGGAGAATGGGGAGAAAGCGTGCTGTCGGCAGACACCGGAGGTGGCAGATCCCGACCCCTGGGCTGGTGTGTGGGCACAGCAGAGGCCGGGAAGTGGGCGCACACCTGCCCTCACAGACCGCTGCAGACCGTGCCCGGGAGCTGCCTGCCGAGGGCCGCTGGTCTGGGGGTGGCCGGCCTGGTTCCATCCAGCTCCTCCCGTCACCTCCCTGTGCTCCACCCACCCTTCAGGTGCCACTGTCCCTCCCAGTCCTGGGGTGGCCAGTGCCCGCGCGCTGTCCCCGCAGACAGCAGGCAGGGTGCTCGCCCTGCATGCAGCTGGCCCAGGTTTGACTCCCAGGACCCCATTTGGTCCCCCGAGGCCACCAGGAGTGACCCTGGGTGCAGAGCCCAGGAGTAAGACCTGGGCACCGCCATGTGTGGCCCCAAAACACATCACAACAAAGATATTGGACCCCTCAATGCTTCTTGGATGCATTCAGTGCCTGGTCTGGGCACCCCCCCCCCACGGCCCCTGCACCCCACGGACCCCTGCGCCCCACGGCCCCCTGCACCCCCGGCCCCGCGCCCACGGCCCCCTGCTCCACGGTCCCCTGCATCCCTAGGCCCCGCCCTATCTCTTCTCGGAGCCCCTCAGAGCCTTCCACTGCCCCAGCCTCCTCCCTGTCTCTGGACTCAACCCCTGGTCCCCACGAGGGAGATTTCCAGGCCCTGACCCTGTGCGAGGGCTTATACCAGCAAGGTTACTGCCAGCTCCACGGCCGGGGGCCCATGAGTTCCTGCTTCCTCTCAAGCTCCAGGCTCTGGAAAATTCCATGAGTAGAGATGAGAGACATTGCCTGTCCCCACTCATGCACCAGCCCGACCCGTCCCCGTCCCCAGGCACAGCTGCTAGTCCCAAGCCAGGACACCGGGACACTGGGACACTGGGGCACCCGGACACTGGGACACCGGGACACCTGGACATTGGGACACTGGGACACTGGGACAGCGGGACAGCGGGACAGCGGGACAGTGGGACACCAGGACACTGGGACACTGGGACACTGGGACACCCAGACACTGGAACACCGGGATACCCGGACATTGGGACACTGGGACACCGGGACACCAGGAAATTGGGACACGGGACATTGGGACACCCGGACACTGGGACACCAGGACACTGGGACACCCAGACCCGGGACACTGGGACACCGGACACTGGGACACCGGGATACTGGGACACTGGAACACCCGGACACTGGAACACCCAGACATTGGGACACTGGGACATTGGGACACCCAGACCCGGGACACTGGGAGACCGGGACACTGGGACACTGGAACACCCGGACACTGAGACACTGAGACACTGGAACACGGGACACTGGGACCTCCGACACCGGATTTTGCTCCTTCACAGTCCTGGACACCCACAGTCATCAGCAGGTGCCCACCTGGCCGAGCAGAGTGGGCATTTCTGCCCTACTAGCCTGACTCTCTGCAAGCTCCGTCCATGTTGCAGACAGGCAGGAGGGGAGAGAAGTCTCGGCCCTGGCCACCGCTACCAGACATCCACCCTGCCTTCTACAGGGCAAGCGGCCTGGGTTGACCTGAATCCGGCGGCTCTGCCAGCTGGGAGGCTCAGATCAGGCGCAGGGAAGCAGGGGCCAGAGAGAGAGCCTGAGGGTGCCTGGGGTGGGCAGTGGGCTCTGGGCCCAGCTTGGAAGGCCTGATCGTTTCTAGGGGGCGCCACCCTGGATCTCAAGTATGTACTCTCCCTGCCTCTAACTGGGTCAGGGTTGCGGAATCTCACCTCCAGAGCCCACAAGAGGCTTTGGCAGCCCGCTAAAGGCACGGACAGGCCAGAATCCCAAGCACACGGTGATCTCAGGGCAGGATGGGGAGAATCTGGCCAGAGTGCAGGAAGACTGGGGAGAGTGTGGAAGCCGGTCACTAGCAGAACCTTCTCCGAGGGGAGAAAAATGCGAGGTTAGGGGTGGGACGGCAGATGCACCTTCCCTCTGCTCTGTGATAGCCTGAGCAGGCGTGGAGCCAACAGTGGGCACAGAGGTGAGCTGGACACGAAGGGGTGTGGCTTCGAGGGGCGTGTCCAAGAGGGGGTGGGGCGGAGCCAGCAGGCCATTTTCTCCTCCTTTGCTCTCCTGACACTGTCTCTGAGACAGCAGCTCTTTTCCAAGGCTGATGTGAGCTTTTAAAATATTTATCCGAGAGTATTACCAAGATGGCGCAGCTCACAGCAGAGCGGAAGTGGCCTGGAAGTCCCCGTGGGGCTTGTCACTCTGGGTCAGGCCCAGCTCAGCCTTGGGCCCACGGCCATGCGGAGACACGCCCCGGCTGACCCCAAGTGGGCATCACTACCAGGCTCCACCAGCCCTGCCACCTTCCCACTGAGTCGTCTACCCAGGACCCAGCCTGGCAAGGTCTGTCTCGCGGGCTCCATCCTGGTGGAGACACCAGGCCCCTCGCTGGGGAGGTGGCGTCCCATAGGACCAGGTGCGTGCCTGACCCGGAGACACCAGGCAACTCACAGGGAGGGGGCCGGTCCCATGGGACCAGGTGCGTTCCTGACCCGGAGACACCAGGCAACTCGCAGGGAGGGGCCGGTCCCATGGAACCAGGTGCGTGCCTGACCTGGAGACACTAGGCCACTCGCAGGGGAGGGGCAGTCCCATGGAACCAGGTGCGTGCCTGGCCCAGAGCACAGAGGCCATACCATGAATGGTGATGGGTTAGGAGCAGACAGCTGGGCCAGGAAGGTGAAGAAGGAAAGCCTCAGGGGGGGTGGGACACAGGCTCCTCCCATACTGGGCACCCTCCACCTGCTGGCTCTACCCTCTGGGTCTGCTTTGATGTCACTCAGCTCTGTCCCAGAGGCCACTTTCCCTCCCTGTCGCTTCCGGGACACCCATCCCCATCAGCACCGACATCTAGACTGCCGGAGCCTGGCAGGAACCAGGGAAACGCCAGCCCGCGTGAACTTCACAGAGTTTTAGCCAAAAAATCAAAAGCCTTTAGGGGTTCAGAGTCAAGTCGAGATCCGCAGGGGAGCCTGATTCTCACTTGACAGCTCCACTGAGACCCAAGCAGCCCCCTGCAGCTCTGGGTCACCTGTGGCTCACTCAGGAAGTCAGTGTCGGCCCGGGGGCTGACACTATCTCTCCAGGACTGTGTCCACTGACTCCCCTGGACCCAGCACCTCAGCTAGCACAGAGCCTCTCCGCTCCCCTGGACATGGTGACATTGTGCCCTTCCGTCTGGGTCATGTGTCCCTGTAACACCCGCACAGGACCCCTCGATAGAAGGGGGTCAGGAGCACGGTCCTGCACCTCCAACTTGGGGCTTGTCGGCTGCTGCCTGAGTTCAGGGTGTCTCGGGCCTCCTGTGGCCAGGGTCCAGCCAGCCTTCAGGGGCTCCCAGCCTAGAGCGCAGCCTCCCGGTTCCTCAGCTAGGAATCTGGGCTCGTTTCTGCAGCGGCTTTAGTGAATGAAACCAGCTGACCCACCCACTGCTCGCCCGGGTCAGCGTGAATCTGTGAGCAGCTGTGGTGCCCTTCACTAGTCTTAGAACAAAGAGTCAATGGGCCAGAAGAGCTTCTGGCTGAGCGCCAGGGACAGATCTCAGGAACCCAGAGGCAATGCGCCCGCCCCTCCCTCCCCACTCTCCCTGCAAACTGCTGACTCACGGCGTGGGGAGGGGCCCAGCATGTATGTGGCCGCTCTGTTGTATCCAGATAAAGGCAGAGGAGCTGTGCCTTGAAGGGCCAGCCGCACGTGTACGTGGGCTTGGGGGCCTCTGTGCTTATATGTGTGCTTTCGTGCATGCATGCATGTGTACATAGTGCATTTGTGCATGTGTGTCATGTGCATGCTTTTGTGCATGCATGTGTGGGTTCACGTGTGTATACTTATGTGAATGTGTGCATGTGTGTGCTTGCATGAATATGTGCATGTAAGTATGCTTGTGTGCATGTGTGTGCTTGCATGAGCATGTGTATATGCTCATGTGAGCATGTGTGTGCTTGTGTGAGCGTGTGTACATGTGTGTATATGTTCCTGTGAGCATGTGTGTGCTTGTATGAATGTGTGTACATGTGTGCATGCTCCTGTGAGCACATGTACGTGTGTGTGTTCATGTTAGCGTGAGTGCATGTGTGTATGCATAAGTGTGCATGTATATGAATGACTTTTTTTTAACCATCAGCTCCAGTTTCTAAAGCTTCCAGTTCTAATAAAGTCTAGCAAAATTTTCTTCAGTTTCCAGTTCTTAGTGGGCAGATATTAAGCTTTATAGAATTAATTCCAGAAGAAGCCACTATTGTCAAGATCTTCCTTTCTTTTTCCTTTCCTCCTTTCCTTATTATGTGAGTGAATATCGGAATTTACATATGGAGAGTGTATTTTTTAGATAAAATATAGCAAATGAATTGTAAGAAATATTTTACTTTAATGAGAAAGGCAATTTCCTGAATCATTTAGGGTAAGATTCTAGTTTACATGATGAGCTCAGTTTAACTCCCCCAAGCTTCTGAGGGCTTCTGCTCTCCACCATCTGCAGCAGCAGGTCAGTCCCTGGGTTCTAGGGGGCTGCATTTACGCCACACGGTCTCACTCAAAGCTGAGAGAACAGTGTCAAAACACTGGGAGTACAGTCTCACAATGCCGGAGCACAGTGTCACAATGCTGGGAGTATAGTGCCACAATGCTGGGAGTACAGTGTCACAATACCAGGAGTACAGCATCACAATACTGAGAGTACAGTGCCACAATGCCAGGAGTACAGTGTTACAACACTGGGGAGTACAGTTTCATAACACCAGGAGTACAGTGTCACTGTGATCATTCAAGGTGTCATTGATTCATTCTGACTCTCACAATTCTCAGGGACCTTTGCAGATAACAGGCTAATTATGTTGTGAACATGGAAAGGCCTTAGTCTTTCGAAAGTGACCACTATGTTTTAATCTCTGCCTCCAGTTATACTCAAAAGTTACCTTTGTCATTTGATACCAATATTTCAAAATGACACCAAAAACAATTACCTTCAAAGCTGATATCTATAAAAGTCAAGGAAAAATAGATGTGGAGAGTACTGATGATAATGTTTCCGAATCGAAATGTTGGACATGGGAATCTCCCTGGTGGACAGTTCCACAATGAAATTGACCACATCATAGTCAATCAATGGTTTTGCCTGACCGATGTTGCTGTTGTCCCAAAATTCCAAACAGAATCGGACCACTGTCTCCTTCGGTGCAAAATTCTACTTCACGCAATGGGAAGAAAAGGCTGCAAAGTTTAAGAAGAGAACTCTCAGAATGACCACCAACTGGGAACTCTTTGGCACTATTGCGGCAACATGGGAAGATGCCATCATTGACGACATCAATGAAGAATACAACCAACTGGTTCAGCACCTCCATGATTGTGCGAAGAATGCTGAGAGAGAGAGAGAGAGAGAGAGAGAGAGAGAGAGAGAGAGAGAGAGAGAGAGAGAGAAAGGATGCCTATCTTCAAAAACTCTAGAGCTCATTCCGCCAATGTGGCAAGGCGCGAGCCTCAGGCAACCAAATGCTAACATCCAAGCTCGCAAAGCAGTGCAGAGAAGCGATAAAGGAAGACCTCAAAGAGAGAAGAGCAGCAATACTGGCAGATGCAGCAGAAGCTGGGAAAAAGCATTCACAACGCCCGCCTGTCGCCCTTCACCAACTATAGGAAGACTGCCTTCCAACGTCCTGATGGATCTATCACATCTTCCTGAAAGACAATGGAGAAGCTTATCCATGACTTCTACTCAGATCTCTTTGATAGCCACGTCCACCTGCCCACAAACCAAATTCTGCAGGATGGATATGTCGTTGCCAATGTTCTCCCTTCTGAAATCTGACATGCCATTTCATTGGTAAAGAAACAAACAGCACCAGGCCCAGACAAAGTCAGACCTGAACACCCGAAGAATCTGCCATCAGCACTCATCAATACACTGCTTGGTTCTTCACATGCTACCTGTCTGAATGCAAGGTGCCCTCCCAATGGAAAACCAGCAGGACAGTTCTACTGTTCAAGAAGGAGACATCCATGAAATTGGCAACTATCACCCCATCTGCCTGTTGTTCATCATTGATAAGCTGTTCACTCAAATCATCCTGAACAGTATTGGCAGAGCATTAGATGAAGGACAACTATGTGAGCAAGCTGAGTTCTGAAAAGGATTCAGAATAATTGACCATATCCACACGGAAACCTAGCTCATTGATGTTTGTAAGGAGTTCAAGATGCCGCTCTGCCTCATGTTCATTGATTTAAAGAAAGCCCTTTGTTGAGACCGAAGCGGTTATCAAAGCCCTAGTCAAACAGGGTGTTCAAACCCAATATACATCAAGATCCTTTGTGAGCTGTATTACGGATTCACCACCAGGATCTCACCATTCTACACAGAAGTGATCATTGATGTCAAAAAGAGGGGTTTGGCAGGGTGATACCATTTCAACAAAACTCTTCAGAGCCACCCTTGAGAATGTCATGTGACAATTAGAATAGGAAGGAATGGGAGTGAAGATAGATGGTCGGCAACTACACCACCTCCACTTCACTGATGACATCGTTCTAATAACACCAAACATTAGCCAATAGGCACAAATGCTGGCTGACTTCGACGAGATATGTGGAAAGATAGGTCTATAGCTGAATCTCAACAAAACAATGTTCATGAAAAAATGAACTAGTTCCAGAGGCCCCATTCACTCTCAATGGAACAAACATCTCTGAATGCAGGAGTTATGTGTACCTAGGTCAAGAACTCAACATGATGAACGACCTAAAATCTGAGCTGTGTAGGAGGAAGAGAGCGGCATGGAATGCCTTCAAGAGCATCGAAGAAATAGCTAAAAAGGATAAAGACTCTCTGACTCTGGGCACATCTCTTCAATTCTACCATTCTCCCTGCATTAACATATGCCTCAGAGACCTGGGCCCTACGAAAGCAGGATGAGAACGCAGAATGCTATTCGGGTCTCCCAAAGAGGAATTGAAAGAACTATGCTTGGAATATCATGCCTCACTCAAGTGAGAGAAGGAATCCGGAGTTCCGACCTCCGTTGACGGTCCAGGGTCAGGGACCTGACTCGTTTGCCAAGGCCTCGAAAATCAGATGGGCTGGACATGTAATGTGATTTGGAGATGTCTGCTGGACTAGAGCCATTACTGACTGGTTCCCAAGGGACGTCAAAAGATCACATGGCCACCCACCTACAAGATGGTCAGACTTCTTCGTCAAGACCCTGAATGAACAGTTTGAGGCTCTTCGTATTCCTGAAGCAACCAGAATCCATTGGGCTACACTGGCACGTGATAGGGTCAAATGGAAACATTACTGGCGCCCACTCGAGCAAATTGATGAATAACAGGATGTCAAGTGATCAAGTGAACGTTTCTGAGCATTTGTGAATTAAGAAATGGCTAGAGAAAGAGCACAGGGGTAACGTGCTGGCTCTGCCTCGCGGGGATGCCGGCTCAATCCTGGCAGCACGGCTGGTCCCTGAGCACCACTGAGGGTCAGGAGAGCCCTGACCCTCATATATGGAAATATATGGAAATTTATCCAGAAAAAAAATCTTAGCGTACCTGATGTAAGTCGGATCTACAGTAACTGGAAAGGAGGAAAGAGCCACGTTAGGAGACAGGTGGGACGAGTGTCTCACTCTGTGAAATTCCAGGCCAGAGACTGGGTAAGCGTTAGCGGGGACGAGTGTCTCACTCTGTGAAATTCCAGGTAGAACTCAGGCTCAGTGGATGGAAGAGTGATGTGGAGAGTACAGTCCCTCACCTCTATGGACGAGAACACACACCACAGCGGGGTCCCAGCTCACATCTGGGAGACCCGAGCGGCGTGGAGAGGGGACCCCGGGGAACTCTCAGCAGGAGGGTAAGAACCTTGGGGATAAAAATTCTGTATTTCTATGGCCTCCAGTGACCGCACATATGGACATCTAAAGACAGACACAAAGCCAGACACCTACCTGACGAGCTCTATGCTCCCAGTATTTATTGTAGAATTCTTTTGGACTGAAAAGGAGGTAAATAACACTGATGGGTTAGTCCAGAGAGAAGAGGCGTGTCTACAACTCTACTGACCGCTACTGACCCGTGAGCAAAGATGAAACCTGTTTGCAAGAGCACGGAGGGGAGCAGAGGGGCGTCCTGCACAAGGAAATAAACCAGATTAAACAAATATTGTATGATTCCACTCCTTTGTTGTGCGTAGGGGAGATAAGACAGAAAAACTAGCAAATGCTAGACATTTCCAATTATAAAGCAAAAATAAATTTCCGAACCATGAAACTAGTTAGAGGTTACTGGAAAGGGGCGGGGTGGGTGGCGGGGAGTAGCAGGACGTGGTGGTGGGTGCAGCCGGACTTCGGTGGGTTAGTGCCGCGTGTGTGTGTGTGTGTGTGTGTGTGTGTGTTGGCATGTTGTAGTTCACACAGGAAAGGCGGCAATGTTGGAATTCTGCACCACTTCAGGGAAAGGTAGAAAAATGAGTTTGTTCACTGGTCACTACACGCTGAGTTTCTCGGGTTTTTTCTCTGTTCTCAGGGATGGACTGAACAGCACGAATCTTCTCTCAGAGCTGACCCAGCCGTGGCCTCAATGCTCCACGCAGAGCATCTCAGGCCAGGCTCGAGTTTCCGAGTCCTTGGAGTTTTCTCTGTGGGTACTTAGAAGCCAGTTGGATTTCCAAGAGCTTGAATGAATTTCTTCTTCTTATTATTATTATTTTTTGCTTTTTTGGGTCACACCCGCAATGCTCAGGGGTTTCTCCTGGCTCTGCACTCAGGAATTACTCCTGGCAGTACTCGGGGGACCATATGGGATGCCGAGGATCGAACCCGGGTCTACATGGGCCGGCCGTGTGCAAGGCAAACGCCCTACCCGCTGGACTATCGCTCTGGCCCCAAGTGAATTTCTGTGACTATTGATTTTCGAGTACTGGTTTCTTCTTTGTCCCAGCATTGCCGGGAATATACTCACTAGCTTTATTGCTTTGAAATCGGTCGGTGTTTGGTTTAGGACCAGGACACCAGTGATGAGTGTCCAAGGTCACTGGACATGGCTTTATCTTTTGGTGGCACAGAGTGACCAGCTGGGACCAGAGGGGCCGAGCCAGCCTACCTCCTTCCTTATTTTTGCAAACATTCTGCTTGTATTTTCCTGGTAGTTACCAGGAGCGGAGTGTTGAAGTCCCAGCTATATTGTGAATTTGCTCATTTCCCCCTTTAGTTGAAATAGCTTATTTTCATTTATTCTGAAACTCTGTTATTTGGGGCTATATAAGCAGCTTCTCTATTCACTAGTGATCTACAGTCTGCTTTTAATAGTTACACATTGAAAAAAAGCAACTTTGGTGCACATGTTTTTCCATTCTTTTATTCTGCCTCTGTTGTGTTTGAGGTGAGTTATTTTAGACTGCATCTTAATGAACCTGTTCACAACCCAGCCTCCCAATCTGCCTCCCATAGGTATATGGTCTGCTGACTGCCTCATCCATTGGGGTAAGTCATGATCCACACAATATGATTCTGGCTGCCTTCTATTGTTCTTTCTGATTGCCTTGGGAACGTTCTTCCTATTATTTTTGTACACAACGGATTACTTGAATGTTCAAAAAAGCTTTTCCTATTTTATTTATGTTTTTGGGAATATTTCCTTATATGCTTTTCTTAGTAGTTGACTATGTATCATAATATAAATACCTAACAGCAGTTTTTACCACTTTGAGTGAAGCGGTAAACACTTCACTTAAACACTCCTTTCTCTCATTCCGAAATACAAAGATATCGAATACGTCTTGCTAATTGACACACTTTTGATTAGGACTCAAAGGTGCTCTAAGCCATTCCAGAGCAGGAGAGACGAGGGTGTTTGCTCACATTTTGCCCTGGACGTCACTCTCTCCGTCTGAAGTTTGATCTTGTTTCTGGTATCATTTCCTTTTCAGAGAGTGGACTTCCTTTGGCTGTTTA
Source organism: Cryptotis parvus (assembly GCA_021461705.1). NCBI lineage: Eukaryota > Metazoa > Chordata > Mammalia > Eulipotyphla > Soricidae > Cryptotis > Cryptotis parvus. The sequence continues at coordinate 194,622 of JAJIBD010003906.1, read as the reverse complement.
AAGGGATGGCTGTTGGAGAAACAATCTCTCGTTTTCCTTTAGAACATCTTGTTTCTGGACCTTTCACTGACAGTCTGGGGGTGGGCACTCCATTTCCCTCACAAAAAGCAGCATTTTCTTCTGTATTAAGAGAAATTTACTCTCACTCAATCCTTGTCCCTCATAAAGCATCGATCACCCATAATTGGCTTTTGAGAAGTTTTCCTTTGCCTTTGCTTTTCAGAAGTTTAGCTAAGACATGTTTTGGCATGGAATTCTGGGTTTACTGTACGTAGGATTGGCTTCTATAAACTGATTTAAGCCTTTTGTTATTATTTCCATGAATTTGGGGATTGAACTGGGGGTTTCTGTCTGTACGAACTCGAACCCCTGAGCTGTTTCCCCAGCCACTCGGACTGTTCCCATAGACCAAGTTCTTTCTGCTCCTCTGTGTTCTGTGAAGCCAACACCAGTTTCCGGTAATCTCCCCACCCTCCTCCACTGGTTGGCAACGTCCAGGATCTCCGTTCAGCTTTGTTCAATACCGTGGACGGGTGCTGTTTCCTGAGCCCTTGGCTGAGTTTGGACAGCATGCCGTTCCTCCCTCTCGTCCGCTACAGACACTTATATTTCTTTCTGCGCCATAGTTTCCATTTAGATATGTTTTAAAACAACCAATTCAATTACATGGATGAAGCCTATTTTCGTTTGTCTCTTGGGAATTGCAATTCCTCTGAGAGAAAGTCTGAGACTGCTGGAACATTCCCGGAGAGCTACAGTACTGTGTCGTGCAGGGATGAGACATAGTCTCCTGCATCCCTAATCACCGGCTGCAGGACTTGGGGCCAAAGGGACCCATGGGTGCCTCTGCTCTGGGTGGTGACTGCTTGGGCCTGGTGAAGAAAGGAGGGGCCAGGAAGGAGGAGTCGGGTGATCCCAGGACTCAGCTCCTGCCGTCGTCTAACCCTAACCCTCACTAACTCTACCATGACCCTAATGCTAAGCTAACCCTAACCCTCCTGAATCTGCCTGGTTCTACCCCTACCCTAACACTAACCCCTATACCGAAATCTACCTAATGGTCATCCCAACCCTAACCCTGCCCTAACCTTAAACCCTATCCCTACTTCTACCCTAATGGTAAGCCCAACCCTAAGCCTTAACCCCTACCCTAACCCTAACACTGAATCCTGGTCTCTGCCATCTCCCAGGCCCTCTTTCATAATTCCTGACATCATTTGCCTCTGCTAGATTAGGCTAAAACTGGGGTCAATTTTACACACTTTGATATCATTTGTGGGAGCCCTTCTCGCACTCTGCCGTGTTCCCTCTTTCTGGGGGCATGAGCCCCGGGCACTCCTGTCCACACACAGTACAGGTGCCAGGGAGTTAGGGGGGACGTGCCAGGGAGTTAAGGGACTCAGGTGCCGAGGACATGGTGGCTGCACCTGGGGCATCAGTGCCTGCAAGCGGCCCCTGCACTGGGAACTCCCGCCAGCGTGCAGGCACGAACCAAGGCCGGGAGGCTGGAAGACCAACCCAAGCCCAGCGCCTTTCTCTTTATTCTCTAATGAAAATGTTTTCAAAGGTGTGTTTGTGCTCCGGAATGTCAGAGGTAACTTTGTTTCTTGGAAACGGAAACGAGAGGTATGTCAAGGAAGTCCTAAAATACAGGGAGGGGAAGTGAGTCCAGAGGAGGTGGGGGGCAGGCGTCCGCGGCAGGAGCTCAGGGCCTGGGGAGCAGCTCCCAGCACTCGCCCTGTTTGCTTCCCTCAGAGGGACACTAGGGTGTGTCCACGCCTAGTGCTCGGAGCTCCTTCCCTGAGGACTAGAGCTCGGGGCAGCCAGCGGGGAGCCCTCCCCTGGGTCTAGTCTAGTGCTGGGGCAGCCAGCAGGAGCTCCTTCCCTGAGGTCTCTCTGGAATCTAGTTGCACCTGAGGCTGTCCATGAATTTCCAGCGTGGATTAAAAGTCGTATCAAAGGTCCTCGCAGGGAAGCTCCTCCATCTCCTGGTCAGGACCGAGCCCTCCTGGGCCTCTCCTACCGCTTTTGAGGGTTTGGGTTTGGGGTCACAGCCAGCAGTGCTCAGGCCCTGTGCTCGGGATCACTCGTGGAGTGCTTGGCTGTCCCTGGTGTGGCTCTGGGGCCTGAAGCTGAGCTGGCCACATGCGAGGGCCGTACCTCACCCCCGTCCTGTCTCTCTGACCTGAGCTGGCCACACGTGAGGCCGCACCTCACTGTCCTCTCCCGGCCCTTCCCTGCGTCTTCTTCCCGCCTGCTGTGGCTTCGTCACCAGCTGCTCAGCCGAGGCACCGCCACCGGGTCTGGCCCCGGGTGCCTCTCGGGCAGACGCCTCTCCCCTCTCTCTCCTGGGCTCCCTCTGCATGCAGCTGACATTGCTTCTTACTTGCCCTGGGCCTGTCCTGCCTCCCGTCTCTCAAGTCCAGCACTGACCACACCGACCCCTTTAGAGCACCTGTCTTTAACTCGATGCTGTGTGTGGATGGCCTCTAGGCTGCGTGGAGTGGCTCCTCCATCACAAACTGCAGTCCAGTCCCTGTGTGCCTGGAGTTGAAGGGCCGAAGGCTATTTGCTGAATTCACCTTCAGTCTGCTCCGTGCACTCACAATGTCCAGCCCAGAGGCTGTGTGGGCGCCGCTGTCCAGCCCCTTCTCTCCACAAGGTGCTCTGGAGCAGACTTGGCTTATTAGCGGCGAGCAGCAAAGCAGATCAGTGAAGTGGCTGGACCGAACTGACTGAGAGACAGGATGACCAAAGCCAGGCACGGAGGGAGGACACCGAGACGAGCCACCCCCGCCACACCCGGCCACACCCGCTCACACCCAGCCTGCGGCTGTCACAGGCCTTGTGCAGGCTGTGTGGCAGTTGCATCCTGAAGTGACTGTGGGGGCCGAGACCCGCAGCCTGGCTCTGCCATCCTCAGCTCTGACAGGTGCCAGGAACTCGCCCCGATAAACATACCCGTTCAGATACGGATGTGGGGCTTGTGCCCTCTGCCGTGCCGTGCGTGGGGCAATCAGGAAGGACAACAGGAGACACACCTCCCGGCGCCTCCTGGACACTTGGGCCTTGAGTAGCGCTGGAGGTGGTGGCGGCGGTGGTGCCCTGAGCTCTGCCCCATGCTGGGGGAATCTGCTGCTGCTAAAGCCAAGGGCGGAAGCTGCCCGGGCCCGTGAGCACCCAGAAGGACAGCAAACACATCCGCAACCGTCCCAGACACCGCCATGCTCAATTGGCGTGGACATACAGACTATGTCAGACTCCTGAGTGACCACCCCTGGCCTGGTTGCTGGACCATTAGTGTGTCCAGTGATGGAGAATCATTGGTGCAAAGGCCCTGCATGGTGGAGGCAGAGAATCTGAGGGGTAGGGTCAGGACTTTGGCAGGGCCGTGTAGGTAGGGTAGGTAGGAGAGTTAGGGTAGGTTAGAGTTAAGGTTATGTTTATGGTCTGCTTTTATTATAGTTTGTCAGGCTTAAGTTTAGCACAGGTTTTGGGTAGAGCGAGGGCTGGGTTTGCGGTTATGTTTAGCTACGTTAGGGTTAGGGTAATGTTAGGGTTATGGTAGCTAGTGTTAGTTTTAATGTTTCGTTTGTGTTAGTGTTTTGGTTACTGTCTGTTTAGGTTAAGGTTTGTGCTACGGTTAGTATTGGTTTAGGTTTTGGTTAGAGTAGAATTAGGTTAAAGTTACAGTTTTGGGTAGCTTGGTTAGGGGGTTACGCTAAGTTTAGACTTAGTGCATCTCGGGGAATTTTATGGTGAGTATTAATGTTAGGGCTTGTGTATGTGTAGTTTGGATTAGGACTAGAGTTGCTTTAGGCTTAAGGTTATGTTTAGGGTATTGTTGCAGATAGGCTTTTTGGTTAGAGTTAGGGAAAATATTACACTTAGGTTTAGTTTTTTAATTTATTTATTTATTTATTTTTAAAATTACAAAGATATACAATTAAAAAGTTCATATTTGGGTTTTTGGTCAAACAGTGTTGCAGCACCCATCCCGCCACCAGTGCCCATCTCCCACCACCAACGTCCCGGTTCCCTCCCCTCCCCAGCCCTGCTCCATGGCGGGTTCTTGATTTCTTTCCATTTCTCTCTCTTTTCTCTTTTCCTTCCCCCCAGACTATGGATTACAGAACATACATTAAAGGGTTGTCATGTGCATCTTTTTGCCTCTATTTAATGCTCAGTTCTAGGTTGGCATTAGTACCCTCAACAATTGTTAGCACACTGTTCCATTTCTGTCTTACCTAGCCTCTGAATCCCACACGTTCACTTAGGTTTAGTTTTAAAGTTAGTATGTGGTTATAGTAGTTTGGCTTAGCTGTAGTATTTTCAGTTATTACCACAGAATTTCTAAATCTCTTACATTTTTTTTCTACCTGCCCTCGCCTTTTACATTAATCATATGTTTTTCTATTTTGCTCCTGATTTAGTTATTTTTGATGATTAAATGTTTGTAATTTCTACACTTCCCAAGTCTGTAATTACTAACATCCCTTGAAATTTCTGCAAGTACAGAATTTTTAATGAATCAATTCATAATGAAAGAAGCAGGTGCAAAAGACAGGCGAGACGCCAGCAAACCAGCGGCGAAGGAGATGCGGCTTCCCGTAGCTCAGAACCCAACTCTGCCTCCCGGGAGCAGCTGTCAGACTAGGGGACTCAAACCCTTCTGGGACTCCACGGTTCAGAGCAGCCAACAGGTCACACAATCCCCTTTGACACCTTGACCCGGACTCAGCCATGCACGGGGCCATCCCAATTGAAGGAAGAGGAAGAGGTCACGAGCATTGGGCCAGCATCTGGGCCTGGGCGCCAAACCCTCGCTCAGCCACACACTGATGTGGACAGCAACTGTCCTGTCCCCACACCCAACCAACCGTGAGCCCCACCCCCCCACCCCCGCCATCTATACAGCCTGACACACAGGGTTGTTTTCTGTGCATGCTAGGTTCTTCCCGCCCATCGTCTCTGGGTCTGAAAGGAACTTTCACTTCCTGCAGTAATTCCCACACGAGCTTCATTGAAGGCTGCAGACAAGAGCTCCCAGCTCAGAGGGCCAGAGACTCGCCTATGAGCACAACGCACGGTTGGCTGCAAACTCGGCCTCTGATGGTCACAAGTAACCGAGAATGTACCTGCCAGAAAGGCAAAAGACTAGCAATTAAACCAGTTCTGCTTGAGAGATTCTCATCATCATGCTTAGATAGCCAATTAGAGGGAATGTACCTAAGCACTTGGAGAAAAAAATCAGGGAAAACGGACTCGCATGAAGAACTGGACCAGTCTTGAAAAAGCAAGTGAGTCATTTGCCAATTGACCTCTTTTGAAATTCTTATGCGATATTTTGTCTGGTTGGTTAAGCATGATCAGATCAATTATGTTTGAATCCCTCTAATAGAGGATTTCTGCAACATTCACAAAATAAAATTCATTTGGCAGGGGGCTGGCTTGTATCTTGTAGATTCAGACTTTAACTGTCTGCATGGCAACCCTGTACAATTAGTTTGCCTGAACAAACACGGTTCCGTGCTCTTAGGAAGAAAGCAGTGCTTGTAAGACAGATCCCCCCCACAGCCGTGGGATCATGGTCTCGTGTCTCCGGTCGCTGACAGTCGTATATCAGATGCATTACAACAGTCCTTCATGCGGAGATGTGGCCACTGGCTCATGTCCAGGAAGCCCCCAGAAGGCAGTGCTAAACCCTGTAGAATATGCTTTTTAGTTAGTCATTCCATTCTGGGGCTGAGTCACACCTGGCAGTGCTCAGGGCTTACTCCCAACTCTGTGCTCAGGGGTCAGTCCTATAGGAGCTCAGGGGCCCTGCATAGTTCAGGAGAGGGCACACATATGAGGCTTGGCCTCATATAAGCAAGCGTCTCACCTGATGAGCTCTCTCTGGCCCAGGGGTTGTCCTTTTTTTTTTTTTTTGTTTTTTGGGGAAACATGGGGCAGAGCTGCTACTGGCTCTCCCTGTGCCCAGCCACTCACAAGGCGCCCAGGGGGGGATGGCGGGTTCTAGCCCTGGCCCGCCACCCCAGCAGAGCTCTGCAACAAGCCAGACGACCCCCACTCCCATGAGGGCCTCCATTTTCCACATCCGGACTTCTCTCTGGTCAGAACTCCACCCAGCAGACCAGCCTATCACAGCCCGGCTCATCGAGATCCACCCTGCTGCAGTCTTTTTTTTTAATCCGGCCCAGGTATGCTGATCCAGAGACAAACATGGGGCAGAGCTGCTAATTGCTCTCCCTGTGCCCAGCCGCCTCACAAGGCGCCCAGGAGGGATGGCGGGTTCTAGCCCTGGCCCGCCACCCCAGCAGAGCCTTGCAACAAGCCAGACCGACCCCCACTCCATGAGGGACTCCGTTTTCCACATCCGGACTTCTCTCGTCAGAACTCCACCCAGCAGACCAGCCTATCACAGCCCGGCTCGCACGAGAGGTTCATCAATAAATGCTGGACTTAGAGATGACTACAAGAGTATGCTACCTGCATGGCAGAGCCTGGCAAGCTACCCGTGTTATATTTGATATGCCAAATACCAGTAACAATTATAGACCTCATTCCGGAATGGATTGAGGCTCTTTATGTTCCTGGAGCAAGCAGATGCCCTTTGGGCTCTACTAGCATAAGACAGGACATATGGAGATGTTACTGGGGCCCGCTGGAGCAAATCGATGATGAATGGGAAGATAGTGATAGTGCTTTTTGGGTCACGCCTGGCGACATTCAGGGGTTACTCCTGGCTCTGCACTCAGGAACCACTCCTGGTGGTGCTCAGGGGACCATATGGGATGCCGGGAATCGAACCTGGGCCGGCATAGGCCGGCCGCATGCAAGGCAAACGCCCTACCCGCTGGGCTATCGCCTCCGGCCCCCCAGGGTTTGTCCTTTTGAAAAATAAAGTTTTAATTCCAGAAATCTCTCTTCTGTCAAAAGAAAAATTCTATCTAATCATCTGAGTAGCTGACTAAAAACTAGACCTTCGAAACGGGCTCTGAGACGGCTCCACGAGAAGCAGGGTGTTTCCTCCCGTGGGAGCAGGTGGCGGAGCCGCGGGCGGAGCGCGTCTTTCAACCAGGGTGTTTGCCTTTGCTCCACTAACGGGATCGGCACCGAGCACAGAAGAGCTTTGTGCCAGGAGAGACGCTCGCTCACGTCTGGGCTACCCGGTGGCTGGTGCTGTCTTGTCCCTGTGACAAGACATCCAACAGCCGGGACGATGGTTCACAACAGCGCACAGGGGGATTCCCTGTCCCCAGACACTGGCTGAGACCTGTGAGGAAGTGCCAGCTGCAGTCCTGCCTGGACTCCCTGCGAATTGTGAGACTGTCTTAGACTTTGAGGGCCCTATCATAAGGGATGAACTTACTTTCGTTACTTTGGGTGCTCAGGGGGACTCCTGGCTCTGTGCTCAGGGCTGACTCCTGGCTCTGTGCTCAGGGCTGACTCTGGCTCTATGCCAGGGCCTCCTGGCTCTTGTTAGGGCTGACTCCTGGCCGGTGCTCAGGGCTGACTCCGGCTCTGTGCTCAGGGCTGACTCTGGTTGTCTCAGGCTCTCCTGGCTCTGTGCTCAGGACTGACTCCTGGCTCTGTGCTCAGGACTGACTCCTGGCTCTGTGCTCAGGACTGACTCCTGGCTCTGTGCTCAGGGCTGACTCCTGGCTCTGTGCTCAGGGCTGACTCCTGGCTCTGTGCTCAGGGCTGACTCCTGCTGTGCTCAGGGCTGACTCCTGGCTCTGTGCTCAGGCTCACTCCTGGCTCTGTGCTCAGGGCTGACTCCTGGCTCTGTGCTCAGGGCTGACTCCTGGCTCCAGGCTCAGGGCTGACTCCTGGCTCTGTGCTCAGGGCTGACTCCTGGCTCTGTGCTCAGGGCTGACTCCTGGCTCTGTGCTCAGGGCTGACTCCTGGCTCTGTGCTCAGGGCTGACTCCTGGCTCTGTGCTCAGGGCTGACTCCTGGCTCTGTGCTCAGGGCTCACTCCTGGCTCTGTGCTCAGGGCTGACTCCTGGCTCTGTGCTCAGAGTGACTCCTGGCTCTGTGCTCAGGGTGACTCTGGCTCTTCTCAAGGCTGATTCTGGCTCTGTGCTCAGGGCTCCTGCTATGTCAGGGCCTCTGTTGTGTTAGGGCTGACCTGGCTCGGGCTCAGGGTGACTTTGCTCAGGTGACTTGTGTGCTCAGGGCTGACTTGCCTGTCTCAGGGCTGCTCTGGCCGTGCTCAGGTGACTCTTGCTCAGGGTACCCTGGCTCTGGGGCTGACTCCTGGCTCTGTGCTTAGGGTTCACCCCTGGCTCTGTGCTTAGGGCTCACTCTCTGCTGGTGCCAGGGTCTGAACTAGGATAGTCACCTGCCAGGCACATGCCTTACCTGCTGTCTCTCTGGCCCTACTTTTTGTTTCTCTGTTTTTCTTCTGAGAAGAAAAAGGGGGCAAGCACATACTGTGCCCATGAGATAATCCACGTGGCGACAGTCTCTGTTCCTTTCTCTGTCCGCTGGAAATGCTGAGGCAGATCCTGCCCGTCAGTTAATTCTGCTGAGTGCAGCCACCCAAAGACATGGGGAGAGGAAGAAGTGTCTGTCCTTGGAACATGATTTCTGAAGGTCCAAGAGACGCGTTGGTGCTCTTCCTTCCCAGCGGAGCCTTGACCCCTGGGCCAAGTGAGGGCGGGCCGGGAGGGCTTGATCCATGGCTTCAGGGCACTGGGCCTAGCCAGGCGCTTGCTCAGTTTTGTTCTGTTCAGACCTGCTGGCGTTTCCCATTTCCATCCTGTAGCTCCCGAGCTGTGGGTCCCAGTAAGCCAGAGAGCTTTCCTTTTTTCAGTGTCTCGCCTGCTGCCTTCACCTCTGACCATCTTCCCTGCCCACAGCTTGTCTGGGCACCTGGCGGAAAAGGGGCTGAGACAGGATTTGGGAAGTTACTGAACGCAAGTCTGGGGAGTCTTGGTTTGCCTCCAGCTCTGACGGTTTGCTGGAGCTGTTGGCCCTGAAACAACCCCCATTGCTCGTTGGCATATGATTCACAGACCCAGTTAATAGCTCAATAACTCAGTAATGCCGTCCACGAGTTTTCACTATTGCCCTACACTATGGCTCTGGCCCTATTTAATCTGTCTTGGTTTAAAAGACGCTGAGATGTACAGTGCAGAGCGCGGAGTGGGCGGGGAGGTCACGAAGCAAGTCCAGGCAGCTGAAGGGGCAGCAGGGACAAAGGCGAGCCCCACCCTGGCAGTCACTTGGATCTGTGCTTGGGAAATGGTTGAAAGAGGCAGAACCTGCTGGTGGCTCTCAAACTGCTCTCACGCCCGATCGCGTACACTCAGGCTCTGCTCAGCCTCACCTCAGCCTGCGTCTGCTCAGCCTCACCTCTGCGCCCGTCCGCTCAGCCTCACCTCAGCCTGCATCTACTCATCCTCACCTCAGCCTGCGCCCGCTCAGCCTCACCTCAGCCTGCATCTGCTCATCCTCACCTCAGCCTGAGTCCACTCAGCCTCTCACCTCAGCCTCGGTCCGCTCAGCCTCACCTCAGCCTGTCTCTGCTCCAGCCTCACCTCCTCAGCCTGAGTCTCTGCTCTAGCCCTCACCTTCAGCCTGTTTCTTTGCTCAGCCTCACCTCAGCCTGTGTCTGATCAGCCCTCACCTCAGCCTGAGTCTCTGCTCCAGCCTCACCTCAGCCTGTGTCTGCTCAGCCTCACCTCAGCCTGTGTCTGCTCAGCCTCACCTCAGCCTGAGTCTCTGATCCAGCCTCACCTCAGCCTGTGACTGCTCAGCCTTACCTCAGCCTGTGTCTACTCAGCCTCACCTCAGCCTGAGTCTCTGTGTCTGCTCAGCCTCACCTCAGCCTGTCTCTGCTCCGGCCTCACCTCAGCCTGTGTCTGCTCATCCTCACCTCAGCCTGTGTCTGCTCAAGCCTCACCTCAGCCCGAGTCTCTGATCCAGCCTCACCTCAGCCTGTGTCTGCTCAGCCTCACCTCAGCCCGAGTCTCTGATCCAGCCTCACCTCAGCCTGTGACTGCTCAGCCTCACCTCAGCCTGTATCTGCTCAGCCTCACCTCAGCCTGTGTCTGCTCAGCCTCACCTCAGCCTGCGTCTCTGCTCAGCCTCGCCTCAGCCTGCATCTGCTCAGCCTCACCTCAGTCTGAATCTCTGCTCCATCCTCACCTCAGCCTGTGTCTACTCAGCCTCACCTCAGTCTGAGTCTCTGCTCCATCATCCTCACCTCATCCTGTGTCTGCTCAGCCTCACCTCAGCCTATGTCTGCTCAGTCTCACCTCAGCCTGAGTCTCTGATCCAGCCTCACCTCAGCCTGTGACTGCTCAGCCTCACCTCAGCCTGAGTCCACTCAGCCTCACCTCTAGCCTGCATCTGCTCCATCCTCACCTCAGCCTGCGTCCGCTCAGCCTCACCTCAGCCTGTGTCTGCTCAGCCTCACCTTAGCCTGTGTCTGCCTCAGCCTCACCTCAGCCTGTGACTGCTCAGCCTCACCCTCAGCCTGTCTCTGCTCCAGCCTCACCTCAGCCTGTATCTGCTCAGCCTCACCTCAGCCTGTGTCTCTGCTCCAGCCTACCTCAGTCTGTGTCTTCTCAGCCTCACCTCAGCCTACGTCTCTGCTCCAGCCTCACCTCAGGCTGCCGCTATTCTCAGCCTCATTTCAGCCTGTCTGTCTCAGCCTCATCTCAGCCTGCGTCTCCTCAGCCTCACCTCAGCCTGCGTCTATTCTCAGCCTCACTTCAGCCTGTCTGCTCAGCCTCCTCAGCCTGCGTCTGCTCAGTCTCATCTCAGCCTGTGTCTCTGCTCCAGCCTCACCTCAGCCTGCGTCTTGGGCTTTGTTGTTTATTCCCACAGTTTTCTGCACGGTTGAAAGACAAGATAGTGAATAAGAAGTATAAAATAACAACCATACTCACCTTTCAGAATCATTTAGGCACACTTGTGAAATTCTAGTGTCTGCTGTCTTTGTACAAGGCACATAAATTAGTTTCCTAGAGAAAGGTCCAAAGTCAAGAGTCTGAGCACAAACAATTTATTTGGGACCAGAAGAACAGTGAGAAGAAGAAAGCAGTTAAGAAGTCATACTACTTACACATATTACCACAGAAAGGTAAGTAATATATATTATCATTTCATATAACATATACACATTCATATAGACACATGTTTGTGCTTTATTAGCTGTGCATTCCCGATACATGAAATAACATACACAATGACACATGTAGTTGTCATTTTTACTTGTATAAGGTACAATTCTACATGATTACTTATACATTACTTGTTATACATGATTGTTACGTTATAAATGATAGGTATGTGTGCTCTTGGTGGATACACTTTCCTATTTACACAATTTACAAGACACACATGATTTATGCATTATTAGTCATAATGTATTTTTCACTACTTACACATCACAGATGTTTTACATTATTGTCCATTGTTCACAGTACAGCTATACATTAGTTGTGCTAGTTGTGCATTCAGAATTCCTTACCACATACAGTAAATGTGTCATATACCGAATATGAGAACGCATAGTTGTGGCATGTTCTCATTGCTCATGTGTTACATGTAACACTCCCGCTCAGTAACAGTTCCATGGGCATGAGCAGAGTCTACACATGGGTGTGTAGTATGTGTGCATATGGGTGCCATGTGAGCAGTGTCTACACATATGTTTGTGTGTACATGTGTATGTGTGCACAAATTGAGCAGTCTGCACACACATGTGTGCGTATGTGTGCACACATGTGTGCCTGTGTTGTGCCCTGCTTGTGCTCTGCCCGCCGGTGGTTGGGGGAGCCATTCTCCCTGGGCGGGGAGGAGGCGAGTGACAGTTCCTGGAAAGACTGCCTTCAAAGACGCACTAGGATGCAATTTAAAGTGTCTGTTCACGGAGCAAATGATAGAGTGTGGGATCACGACGACCCGGCTGGGGAAAAACATTCCCTTTTAAGGTGCTTGAACTTTGCTGTGAAATGGCTCAGTTTTGTCCATACTCTCACAGCTGCCTGGCTAGACTCTGAGTCTGCCCTGAGCTCAGGGCGGCCTGGACGTGCCCTCTGAGAAGGAACCAGACGGGAGGGGCATCTGGGCTGGACTGAGCCGCCCGGCCAGCCCACCTCGGGATTCTGTGCTTTACCCGTTTCTTTCTCTGTTTCTGTTTGGGGACCCCACCCGCTGGGCTCTGCAGGGCTCCCTCCTGGCTCTGCACTCAGGAATTACTCCTGGTGGGACTTGGGGACCATCAGGGATGCTGGGGATCTAACTTGGGTCGGCCACATGCAAGGCATGCGCCCTACATGCTGTACTATCGCTCCGGCCCAGTTGTTTGTTTTTCCTGTTTTAACTTTGTTTTTTCTTTGGGGGCCTCTCCTGGTGGTGCTCAGGGATTACTCATGTTTCTGTCTCAGTTCTGGTGGTACTTGGGGACCATAGGCTGGGCCCAGGGATGGGACATGGGTCTGCGGTGTGCAAGCGAACTGTCTTAGCACTGTGCTCTCTCTCTCTCTCCTCTCTCTCTCTCTCTCTCTCTCTCTCTCTCTCTCTCTCTCTCTACCTCAACACGGCACCTCATGACCCTTTGTTATTCTTCTGGACTGTATCCAAAACAGCATCAGCTGTGTGAGTGCAGAACGAATCAATCATCTCCTCAATCAATTACCTCACGAGTCTGCATTAACCACGCTCCCACACTACTCTGAAAGTCCTTGAGTTTGGGTGTTCTGAGAGGGGAAAGCCTTGATCCCAGAGTTGCATTTGTCCCAGATTCTAGACTTGGAAGCCCCTTACATGTTCCTCCCACTTAGAGTCCAGGCAGTTTTCTTCTGTCTGCTCCTGAGACCAGACATTTGCCAGGGAAGATGCCCCATGTCCATAAGCAGTCAGGGTCGGGCCAGTAGGTCCTCCACGGACCCGAGGATGTTCACGGAGGCCTGGGATTGTCCCCGGCTCTGCACTGTCCCTTGAGCACAGGCAGGAGCAGCCCCCAACCACAGAGCCAGTCGTAGTCCCGAAAGTCAAGGTTGACGGAACATTTGGTAGTCACCTGGCACAGCTCAGGGTTCACTCCTGGCAGGCAATATGGTGCCGGGAAAGGAATCTGGGTTGGCTGCGTACAGGTGAGCGACTACTCACGATACTGTCTCTTCGGCCCCATCCTACACTGAAGGAAAAAGCTTCAACATCTCTGAGCGTGTTCTAGCCCTGGCCCACCACCCAGCGGCCTCACAAAAGCACCCCGCCCACTCCACGGCGCCGCATTTTCCACATTTGACTCCTGTCAGAACTCACCAGACCAGCCATACGCCCGGTTCATCAATAAAGCTTTATTGAGGGTGTTTAAAGAGTTTGCTCCCGCCGGCAAGCTGGCAGCCGTGTTTATTTGATATGCAAATTAGTAATTAGGTATCCATGATAAATTGGTTGAGGCTCTTTATGTGTAGCAGCCCTGGCTCGGCTGAGACAGGACATATGGAGATATTACTGGTGCCCGCTCTAGCAAATAGATGAGCAACGGGAAGATCGTGATCTCTGAGGTCAGCCCCACTCACGGAACATTCGGATGTGCCAGGCAAGTCCATGTTCTCAGCAATCTAGGTAAGTCTCCCAGACGGACCTGCACAAGGTGCCAGCCGCTGAGGGCGGGCAGGTAATGTGTCGTTCTCCCTAAGCCTTGCCAGCGTGTGAAGGCGCCGGTGGCCTTTTAAGTCAGGACACAATCCGAGGAAGGGGAGTGTGGTCCAGAGAGATATGAAAGGTCGGGAGGGCGGGGGGAGGGGGTGGCTCCTGGGAGACCCTGAGCTCAATTCCTGGCAACACAAAGAGGAAATTCAAAGCACAGCATGGTTTGTCCTTTTCCTCTAAAGGAATCATTTTTTTTACTTGTGACTACTGGTAACAGTCACTGCACGGGGTGAGGCCTGGGGTTAAGCAAAGAAAGCAGCCACGCCCTTCAGTTCCTGCTAGGCTCTGGGGCTCATGTCCACCAGCCAGGCAGGACATGACCTCTGCCCCCACCCAGCTATGGCCCCATGGTCCCTCCTGGCTGTGTGCCCATTCCACAGTGCCTGTCTTTGTGCTTTTCCTGGAACCTGGTGCCTGCTGGAAGCTGCTGCATGCAGGGTATGGAGGGGCAGGCGTCGGGGCAGAGCTCGTCCCGCAGTCTGCCATCAGAGCTTCTGTGGAGCCGGGCACCTTCAGAGGAGTCTCCTTGGCAAGCACTGCTCCTCTGCAGTGGAAGGAAGCCCAGATCAGGCCCCCTGTGTGCTCCGTGTGTGCCCTTTCTCCACAGGCTCCTCAGGCCCGCGTGTTCCCTGTCTCCCACAGGCTCTTCAGGCCCTGCAAGTTCCCTGTCTCCCACAGGCTTCTCAGGCTCCGTGTGTTCCCTGTCTCCCACAGGCTCCTCAGGCCCGTGTGTTCTGTCTCCCACAGGCTCCTCAGGCCCTGTGTTCCCTGTCTCCACAGGCTCATCAGGCCCTGTGTTCCTGTCTCCACAGGCTCCTCAGGCCCCGTGTGTTCTGTCTCCACAGGCTCCTCAGGCCCGCGTGTTCCCTGTCTCCACAGGCTCCTCAGGCCCGCGTGTTCCCTGTCTCCACAGGCTCCTCAGGCCCCGCGTGTTCCCTGTCTCCACAGGTCTCCTCAGGCCCCATGTGTGCCCTGTCTCCACAGGCTCCTCAGGCCCTCGTGTCTTCTGTCTCCACAGGCTCCTCAGGCCCCGCATGTTCCCTGTCTCCACAGGCTCCTCCAGGCTCTGCTGTGTGCCCTGTCTCCACAGGCTCCTCAGGCCCGCGTGTTCTGCCTCCACAGGCTCCTCAGGCCCCGCGTGTTCCCTGTCTCCACAAGGCTCCTCAGGCCCCATGTGTTCCCTGTCTCCCACAGGCTCCTCAGGCCCCGCGTGTTCCCTGTCTCCACAGGCTCCTTCCCACTGAGACCCTCCCCGCCTGCCTCCTCCTCTCCCTGAGACCTGGCTGTGCCTGATGACGCCTCCTTCCTCCTGCCATGAGCTTGTCTTCCTCACCTACTGTGCACCACTGACCTTCTTAGCCATTTGCCAACACAGTAGGAGGAGGGACTGGCTGCCTTCCTGAATGGTGTCCCCAGCCCTTGGGACAACGCCTCGTCCTCAGGAGACCCTCAGCTGGGTGTGGGGAGCGGGACAATTCCCTCATCTGGTTCTAACCTAGTGGGTTCTGGGACTCTGCTGAGCCACACAGGACAATTTCAGCTGTCCTCTGGCCACGTGGTTTTCAGTATTTAAATATCACTTTATTTGTAGCCAGTCACTTTTATTTTATTTTTGTTTTATCTTTTTTTTTTAAAGGATTTTGTATTGACAGAGTTTCTGTGATCCACAAACTATTGATGGTTTCTCATGCACGTAAGTCCAATAAGTTGTTTTGAAATGAAAGCAGAGAAGCTGGCTTGAAACCCAAACTGTGTCCGAAGCTGGCACTTCCTGTTGGGACTAGTTATTGCAACAGGAAGTGCCCACTCTCTCCCCACCCACGGGGACAGCTCTGCGAGCATTACTCTCTGCTACCCTGCTGGACACAGGACACACACTGTCCTTGGCTCCCAGCATGCTATGTACTTTGTTGATCTTGGAATTTACTCATTTTTGTGTAAAGAAAACGTTAGCTTTTAAAAGTAATTATGCTGGAAAAAGTTTTTTCCAGAATAATAATTCTCATTATTTTTCCTGGAGAACATTGGTAAGAATCTCCAGGCATTTAGACAAATTATGTTATTGTCACTTTCAAGGAAATGCATTTATTTCCTTCCAAGAATTGTGGCTTTCTGAGATAGAGTCATGATCAGAGGATGTGATGGATTTTTCTAACCATACTTGTAAGGGCGATTAGGCATGGTTTTCTTAGGTGCTAAAGGTTTGGAAACTAAAATTTTACAATTTTTCCCTGAAAAACATGTTCTGTCCTTGTTGGAAGGCAAAATGGACTGTTAAAACACTTTTGAAGAATCCCATCAGCGTTTCTAGAAGAAAAAGCTGGAAACAGACAGGCCTGTGAGGGGCCTTTACACAGCAGATGCAGACTCGGAGCATCTTGCTAGTGACTAAGAGATGGTAAAGGCCCCAATGCATTGTGGGAACTTCCCATCGTTCAGATGCTAAAAGGTGGTACAGGCCACAATGCATTGTGGGAACTTCCCATTGTTCAGATGGGCAATGAACTTCTATAGTCCTGCTGCTTCATATCTCACTAGGACCCACTCTGATCTCACCCACATTATACTCTTTCATTGAATAAATGAAATATTTGAAGGAATGAAATGGAAAATTTGCGGTGTTAGATGTTAGATGTTACTGTTATTCCAATGTATTTGCTCTTATGGCAAATACCAAGTTCGAGAGGGCTATTCGGGTATATCCCAGGGGAAAGAAAGGACACACCAGTCAGAAAAACTCAGACATTTATGAGGAGTGGAAAAGGCCTATTACTATCCTTTCAATTATTTGTCCAAATATAAAACTGCATTTTTACTTAAGGATATTGGTAAACATTGTAAGTAAAATGATCAGTTAACAGGATCTAATGGATATGAAAAACCACAGACCAAGAGATGCCTGGCTTGGGGCTGCAGCACCTGCTGACATTTTCCGATGGTCCGTTATTTGAGTGCCACACCAGTGACACTCCGCCTCACTCCGGCTGGGTGCTAGAGGACACACACACTGCCTCAGGCCCGTGCTCAGCCTGCTGGACAGACCTCGGCCATTTCTTCCCAGTGGCCCTCAGCGAGCCCGATGTCAGGCATGCAGAGGACGCAGTCAACACGACAATGATGGCAGTGAGGACAGTGAGGGAGGACAGTGAGGACAGTGAGGACAGTGAAGAGGACAGTGAGGGAGGACAGTGAGGATGGTGAGGACAATGAGGATGGTGAGGGACAGTGAGGAGGACAGTGAGGATGGTGAGGACAGTGAGGGAGGACAGTGAAGAGGACAGCGAGGAGGACAGTGAGGATGGTGAGGACAGTGAGGATGGTGAGGACAGTGAGGACGACAGTGAGGACAGTGAGAACAGTGAGGACAGTAAGGAGGATAGTGAGGAGGACAGTGAGGGAGGACAGTAAGGGCAGTGAGGAGGACAGTGAGGAGGACAGTAAGGGCAGTGAGGGAGGACAGTGAGGAGGATGGTGAGGGCAGTGAGGAGGACTGTCAGGAAGAAGTGAGAGGACAGTGAGGGGGACAGTGAGGAGGACAGCGAGGAGGACAGTGAGGGGACAGGCGCGAAATCCTCAAGCACACAGCAAAGGAAATGGCTTGTTTCAAAATAAAATCAAACAGTAGAATATAATAAAGACAAATGCCAGACTGTGTCACACACCAGCTAACGAGCAGGTGTCCTTTTGAGCTATTTGCTGTTCTCTGGGCTTGCCTGGGAGTGGTCTTGCCCGGTTCTGCTCGTTCCTGGCCCTCTTCGGAAGCACTACGAGCAGCCATCCGGGGCTCTCCGGACCAGCTCTGCCCACGCCGGGGACAGGGGCCGTGGGGACGGGGCTCAGGCCTCCGTGCCCCGTGACCCATGACCCAGCCGTGGGCTGCCTCAGGCTCTCCTCCTGCCCTCCCTGCACCTCCCCTGGCGCAGTGGCCATGACTGGTAGTTCCGACAGTCATGTGAGGCTCATCTCCTCTCACTCACGGCCGTCCCCACCTCCCCGGCTATTGCGCTCGTTCTCGGTGTCTGTTCCTGCACTTGAGAACTCTTTGGTCCAGACGCCAGATTTGGGTCAGGGACGTGATGTGAGATATTCTCTGGCCTGTTCTGTCCCACTGGGCCTTTCATGCAGGGTCTTCAGCTCAGGGAAATCTAATCCCTCAGCTCTTCCTCTCTTCCCCTCTCCCTCCCCAGCTCTGCTCCCGCGACCCACCTTGTCCCGCCCTCCCTCCCGGACACCTGCCCTTTTGTTGCCCACCCTCCCATCCTAGAAATAGCTGGTGACCAGCTGGCAGCTGTGCAGGGCCCAAGGATGAGGTGCTGCTCAGGGCCTGGCCGTGCTGGGGGGTCCCTGGTTGCACCAGGAACGGCTCAGAGACGGGACCTGAGCAAGGCTGGTCGCATGCAAAGCAGTGCTTTAACCATGTGCCGCCTCTCTGGTCCCAACTCTGGCATTCCTGGGGTGTTGGAGTTACACCCAGCGGCGCTCAGGGTCACTCCTGACCTGTGCTCTGGGTGTGAGCGTGAACATGAGTGTGAGCACAAGGGTGAGTGTGAGCATGCCCAGGAATATGTGTGTGCACATCTATGAGTGTGTGTGTGAGGGTGAGAGTGAGTGCGAGAGGGTGAGTGTGCATGTGTGTGTGAGGGTGAGCGTGGGGGTGTGTGCTTGAGCTCGAGTGTGCATAAGGGTGAGTGTGAGTGTGCCCCTGAGAGGATGAGCAGGTCCCGTGGGGGTGCCGAGACGCACAGGCAGACTCTTCCTCTCTTCCCGGGGCCCTGGGTTCCAGGAACATGGGTTAAGGGCCCCCTTGGCGGGTGGCGGCGTCTGAGGAAGGGAAGGCTCCGTCCTCCGACCTCCAGTGGGGAGGGTCCCGGCTCCGTCCGCCTGAGGCAGGTGAATGTCCTGGGTCTGGGCCTGTCGCACTCTGCCTCCAGGGCCACCCTTAGGGGATTTCTCCTCCCTGGTCCCACAGCCACCTGCCTCGGCCCCATCCCGGCCCTTGTCGGAGGCCGCCCTGCGCTCCGTCAGCTGTTCAGCCATGCCGACTCCCCCACACAGCTGTCACTGGCCGAGTCTCAGTAGTGCTGCTGCCTGGGACGGAGGCCCCGGCACCCAGGGCAAGGTCACCTTGCAGAGCCAGAGCTTGGACTAAATGTCCATGAGGATGGCCAGCAGTGACCACTGCGTCCCTCCGTGCCCAAACCGTGCCCTCTGGATTCAGGTTCCTTCCCCTGCATCCGGCCTAGCCACACACCCAGGCCAGAGGCGAGCATGGAAGCAGCTTCCCCTGGAGGGAGGCTCGCTCGGGTGCTAACCCTGAGCAGTTCTGAAAGTCAGGCGGCTCCCGGCTGGACGCACAGTTCCTGGAGCTAGGCGGACACTTCCTGTGAACTGCTGTGGCACCAGTGACCGACGCAGGCTCAGCCAGCACAGGGGCTGGAGGTGAGAGCCCGGACAGTGAGAGGGAGGCCCTGCTCAGATGCCAGGACATGAGGGCTTTAGTGGCCATGGGCACTGGGCACCTGCCAGAAACCAGGCCAGAGGGACGGGAAGAGCAGTGACTAGGTTTCATCCAACTGACTTGCCACAGCACCACACACAGACACACTCCAGGCACAGACACACACAGACACAGACACACACAGACACAGACACACAGACACAGACACACTCCAGAAACAGACACACACAGACACACACACTCAGACACAGACACACTCCAGACACAGACACACTCAGACACAGACACACTCAGAAACAGACACACACAGACACAGACACACTCAGAAACACACTCAGAAACAGACACACTCAGGCACAGACACACACAGACACAGACACACAGACACAGACACACAGACACAGACACACTCAGAAGCAGACACACACAGACACACTCAGACACACACAGACACACTCAGAAACAGACACACTCAGACACAGACACACTCAGAAACAGACACACTCAGAAACAGACACACTCAGAAACACACTCAGAAACAGACACACACAGACACAGACACACTCAGAAACAGACACACACAGAAACAGACACACTCAGAAACACACTCAGAAACAGACACACTCAGACACAGACACACTCAGAAACACACTCAGAAACAGACACACACACAGAAACAGACACACAACACATACAGGCACAGACACACACACGGAAACAGCCACACACAGACACAGACACACTCAGAAACAGACACACACTCAGAAACAGACACACACAGAAATAGACACACACAGACACAGACAAACTCAGAAACAGACACACTCAGGTACAGACACACTCCAGAAACAGACACACACAGACACACTCAGAAACAGACATACACACAGAAACAGACACACAACACATACAGGCACAGAAACAGACACACACAGAGAAACAGACACACACAGACACAGACACACTCAGAAACAGACACACACACAAACAGATAGATACACAGAGACCCACAGAGAAACAGACACACAGACAGAATGGACTGCTTCAGGGGCAGGCAGAAGCCAGGAGGGTTCCTGAGCAGTTGTGGCTGGACGGGCAGCTGCTGTGGGCACCCAGTCTTGGACACTGGCGCTACTGAGTCTCACATTTCCCTCGAGAATTCGGCTGCGTTTGTACGAACAATGAAGGACCAGAGAGGATAATCTCAACCTTGCCCTCCCATCCTCCTCTGTCACTGCACCTCTGACAGCCAGGCTGCCCTCACAGATTCCCATATCCATTCCATAGGCCTGGGGGCCGCCTCCTGGACAGCCTGAGGTCCAGCCAGCACTGGACATTTGGGGACACGTGTTCGCATGCCTAATAATGACACATGTCACTCTTTACAGGACTTATTCAGCTTTAATAGTCTATGGTAGGTACAATACAGAGCTCTGCTTTATAAATAGCACACAACTGTCTGCAAGGCTTGCACACACACATGCGCACACACAGACACACACAGGACTTCTTTGCATTCAAACACACAAGACACGCACGCCTTTCATTGAAGACCCAGCTGCACACAGTCTGGAGCTGTCGAGCTACCAGGAATCTGGACAAACCTGAGAAAGTCCCGAGCAAGGGAAACACCGTAGTTGACAGGCTCTGTGGCACCATGGGAGAATTCCAGAGCAATCATCCACAGAGACACCAAAGCTAATATGCAACAGGCTGCTCTGTGGCACCACGGGAGAATACCAGCTCAATCGCCCACAGGGAAACCAAGGCTAACACGAAAAATAAACTTCTGCCAATGCACTCAGATGCAGCTGAGTTCACGCTCATGAATCTACATACACAACGGACAACTGCCTTCATAGCAATGTGTGCTGCCACGGGCGAGATGTCAGATAACAGCATCTAAGCGGGACGGGTTCAGTAGGCAGACAACAGCTGACATCATTGCTCCACGTGCATTAAGGCTGAAACTGTACAAAGCTTGGGATAAGGAGCAGAGTGAAGCTGGGAGCACGGAGCTGGGCGCATGGAGCAGGGGAGCATGGAGCTGGGAGCACAGAGCACGGACCTGGGAGCACGGAGCTGGGAGCACGGAGCTGGGAGCACGGAGCTGGGAGCACAGAGCACGGACCTGGGAGCACGGAGCTGGGAGCTGGGAGCATGGAGCTGGGAGCTGGGAGCACGGAGCTGGGAGCACGGAGCTGGGAGCACAGAGCACTGAGTTGGGAGCACAGAGCACAGAGCAGGGAGCACGGAGCTGGGAGCACGGAGCTGGGAGCACAGAGCTGGGAGCACGGAGCTGGGAGCACGGAGCACAGAGCAGGGAGCACATAGCTGGGAGCTGGAATGTGGGGCTGGGCTGGGGTTAGAGCCAGGAGCTTCCAGCATGGGCCTGGGCTGAGCAGTTGGGGGAGAGGTTTTGGGGAGATCCAACTCCCAGCCCAGGACGAGTGGCACTGCCTCCGCCGCTGCGGCTCACACGTGCCAGGCAGCGGGACACGCGGACACGGCTCCCGCTCTCCCTGCATCCCTGGCACCTCTTTGAGCCCCTTGGCCCTGTGAGGCCAGGCCCAACTACTGGGTCTCTGGACAGCTCTGACCACACCTGGGGCCAGTTCCTGGAGCTCCGACACAGACCGTCAGCTGCCGTCGGGCCAAGTGCATGTGCCTGGGAGTTTCTCTCTTTGATCTCGGGGTGGCGGACACCTGCTGGCGTTGAGAAGGGAGCCCCGAAGGCAAACATGAGAGGCGTTTCCAGGACAGCGAGCCCTCGCCTCCCCAAACAGAAGTTCTCAGTTGACGCTGTAAAAAATCCGGTCTTAAACACGGTAAAGGTGCAGATGGCTGAAAAGTATCTTGATCTTCACTAACTCTCACAGAGCAGAATATAAAGCCAGTGTCACGTGGCCGTATCATACTGCTGACAATAAATATCATTGACATCAGGCATGGCGGTTGTCGGGGACTTCTTCAGTCTGCGCCCGGGCTGTGGCTTCATCAATAAATACTATGGTGATAGTTCCAGTCTGACAGGCAGTGCCAGCCTTCTGCCAGGGCCCAGGGCACCGGCACTCTCAGTGCTGTCCCCATCTGGCCCCCAGAAGGGCAGAGCTGGGACAAAGGTGAAAACCAGAGCCAGGTCCTCAGCTGCGTGCTGGGCGCAGCGATGGCAGACAGCTCAGCGGCACGTGCTGCAGGGGCGGGTGTGGCGGGGTCCTGCCCGCAGCCCTGACCGCTGCACCGCCAGACTGCCCAGGGGAGGCTCCGCATGCCGCCGGATCTCACCCGAGCCCCTACAGACCCCGACTTCTCACTTCTTTGCTTTCCTGATTTTTGTCCACCGGTGGATGTCAGGTGGAGGGACCCAGCTGCTTGGGTCACCGCTTGCTTGTGACCATGCTGCCCGCATGTCCACGCAAGGCGCTCTGCAGCTCAGGCTAACACCCTGCTTCCTTCCTCTTCCTCATGGACATGGCAGCGGCCACGATGGTCCTGCAGCACATGTGCGAATCAGGGGCTGTGGGCCGCCCTGGGCTCTGGAGCTACAGAAGAAACAGTCTGGGGCAAATAGCCAGATGGCTGAGGCCACCGGTCACCCCTCACAGAGCAGTACTGGGACCTGCAGGAAGAAAGGGACGGTCAGCTGGGTGGGGACACGGGACAGTCAGCTGGGGAGACACTCTGGGGATACGGCACTAAAGAACAGGGGCTGCTTGCTGGAAGAAGTTTCTCTTGTTTTCTGTTCAGCTTCCCAGTGTTGCACAGGGCTGACTCCTGGCTCTATGCTAGGGGCTGACTCCTGGCTCTATGCTCAGGGCTGACTCCTGGCTCTTTGCTCAGGGCTGACTCCTGGCTCACCAGGGCTGACTCCTGGCTCTATGCTCAGGGCTGACTCCTGGCTCTGTGCTCAGGGCTGACTCCTGGCTCTGTGCTCAGGGCTGACTCCTGGCTCTGTGCTAAGGGCTCACTCCTGGCTCTATTCTCAGGGCTGACTCCTGGCTCTGTGCTCAGGGCTGACTCCTGGCTCTGTGCTCAGGGCTGACTCCTAACTCTGAGTAATCCTCGTAGGGTTCAGGGGATCATATTTGGTGTCAGGGATCAAACTTGCTTGGCCACACGTCAGGCAAGAGCAGCACTTCAGCCCTGAACTATCTCTGCCCTGGAATGAAACTAAGTAAGGGGGAGACAGTCAGGAAACCTAGAAAAATGGCACCGCAAACCTCAGGGTCCCGGAAGGAGAGGTGACCACCAACTGTGCTTAACACACAGTGAGGGGACTGTGCCCTGTGGACAGGACATGTGGGCTGAGGGCTCTGTACCAGGCCACACTCTGCAGATCTTCCCCGAGCCCTCAGTTCATTTCATCCTCTCAGTGTACAAGGAGGGGCAAGAACAAGGCTGAGGGACAGGAGTCTCTCATGCTCACACACACTGGGGAGGGCAGGGCTGAGGGACTGGAGTCTCTCATGTTCACACACATTGGGAGGGCAGGGCTGAGGGACTGGAGTCTCTCATGTTCACACACTGGGGAGGGCAGGGCTGAGGGACTGGAGTCTCTCATGCTCACACACACTGGGGAGGGGCAGGGCTGAGGGACTGGAGTCTCTCATGCTCACACACTGGGGAGGGGCAGGGCTGAGGGACTGGAGTCTCTCATGCTCACACACTGGGGAGGGGCAGGGCTGAGGGACTGGAGTCTCTCATGCTCACACACTGGGGAGGGCAGGGCTGAGGGACTGGAGTCTCTCATGCTCACACACTGGGGAGGGCAGGGCTGAGGGACTGGAGTCTCTCATGCTCACCCACTGGGAGGGCAGTGCTGAGGGACTGGAGTCTCTCATGCTCACACACTGGGAGGGGCAGGGCTGAGGGACTGGAGTCTCTCATGCTCACACACTCTGGGGGGGCAGGGCTAAGGGACTGGAGTCTCTCATGGTCACACACTCTGGGGAGGGGCAGGGCTGAGGGACTGGAGTCTCTCATGTTCCACACACTGGGAGGGCAGGGCTGAGGGACTGGAGTCTCTCATGCTCACACACTGGGGAGGGCAGGGCTGAGGGACTGGAGTCTCTCATGCTCACACACTGGGGAGGGCAGGGCTGAGGGACTGGAGTCTCTCATGCTCACACACTCTGGGGGAGGGCAGGGCTGAGGGACTGGAGTCTCTCATGTTCACCCACTGGGAGGGCAGGGCTGAGGGACTGGAGTCTCTCATGCTCACACACTCTGGGGAGGGGCAGGGCTGAGGGACTGGAGTCTCTCATGCTCACACACTGGGGAGGGCAGCGCTGAGGGACTGGAGTCTCTCATGTTCACCCACTGGGAGGGGGCAGGGCTGAGGGACTGGAGTCTCTCATGCTCACACTCTGGGGAGGGCAGGGCTGAGGGACTGGGGTCTCTCATGTTCACCCACTGGGAGGGCAGGGCTGAGGGACTGGAGTCTCTCATGCTCACACACTGGGGAGGGCAGGGCTGAGGACTGGAGTCTCTCATGTTCACACACTGGGGAGGGGCAGGGCTGAGGGACTGGAGTCTCTCATGTTCACCACACTGGGGAGGGCAGGGCTGAGGGACTGGAGTCTCTCATGCTCACACACTGGGGAGGGGCAGGGCTGAGGGACTGGAGTCTCTCATGCTCACACACTGGGAGGGCAGGGCTGAGGGACTGGAGTCTCTCATGCTCACACACTGGGGAGGGCAGGGCTGAGGGACTGGAGTCTCTCATGCTCACACACTGGGGAGGGCAGGGCTGAGGGACTGGAGTCTCTCATGCTCACACACTGGGGAGGGCAGGGCTGAGGGACTGGAGTCTCTCATGTTCACACACACTGGGGAGGGGCAGGGCTGAGGGACTGGAGTCTCTCATGCTCACACACACTGGGGAGGGCAGGGCTGAGGGACTGGAGTCTCTCATGCTCACACACTGGGGAGGGCAGGGCTGAGGGACTGGAGTCTCTCATGCTCACACACTGGGGAGGGCAGGGCTGAGGGACTGGAGTCTCTCATGCTCACACACTCTGGGGAGGGCAGGGCTGAGGGACTGGAGTCTCTCATGGTCACACACTCTGGGGAGGGCAGGGCTGAGGGACTGGAGTCTCTCATGTTCACACACACTGGGGAGGGCAGGGCTGAGGGACTGGAGTCTCTCATGCTCACACACTGGGGAGGGCAGCGCTGAGGGACTGGGGTCTCTCATGTTCACCCACTGGGAGGGCAGGGCTGAGGGACTGGAGTCTCTCATGCTCACACTCTGGGGAGGGCAGGGCTGAGGGACTGGAGTCTCTCATGTTCACACACTGGGGGGGGCAGGGCTGAGGGACTGGAGTCTCTCATGTTCACACACTTGGGAGGGGCAGGGCTGAGGGACTGGAGTCTCTCATGTTCACACACTGGGGAGGGCAGGGCTGAGGGACTGGAGTCTCTCATGTTCACACACTGGGGAGGAAGGCAGGGCTGAGGGACTGGAGTCTCTCATGCTCACACACTCTGGGGAGGGCAGGGCTGAGGGACTGGAGTCTCTCATGCTCACACACTCTGGGGAGGGCAGGGCTGAGGGACTGGAGTCTCTCATGCTCACACACACTCTGGGGAGGGGCAGGGCTGAGGGACTGGAGTCTCTCATGCTCACACACTGGGGAGGGCAGGGCTGAGGGACTGGAGTCTCTCATGCTCACACTCCTGGGGAGGGGCAGGGCTGAGGGA
The DNA here is from genome assembly GCA_021461705.1 of Cryptotis parvus. NCBI lineage: Eukaryota > Metazoa > Chordata > Mammalia > Eulipotyphla > Soricidae > Cryptotis > Cryptotis parvus. Next base: position 168,780 of record JAJIBD010003906.1, on the reverse strand, counting down.
CTGGAGTCTCTCATGTTCACACCTGAGGAGGGGGGGCAGGGCTGAGGGACTGGAGTCTCTCATGTTCACACACTGGGGAGGGGCAGGGCTGAGGCACTGGAGTCTCTCATGTTCACACTCTGGGAAGGGCAGGGCTGAGGGACTGGAGTCTCTCATGCTCACACACTCTGGGGAGGGCAGGGCTGAGGGACTGGAGTCTCTCATGTTCACACACACTGGGAGGGCAGGGCTGAGGTGACTGGAGTCTCTCATGTTCACACACACTGGGAGGGCAGGGCTGAGGGACTGGAGTCTCTCATGCTCACACACTGGGGAGGGGCAGGGCTGAGGCACTGGAGTCTCTCATGGTCACACACAGTGGGAGGGCAGTGCTGAGGGACTGGAGTCTATTGTCTCTCTGGTGTCTGTGGGCTTCTGCTCTGGATTACCCCCTCTGCTCTAGGAATTGGCCGAGGAGCTGAGGTTTGCAGCGGCTTCGGCTCCCTGGGCATGGCGGGACTGACTGAAACCTGCCGGTTTCTCTTCCCTCCCCTCTCCCTGGGGCACACAGGCTCCTGCACGGGAGCCGCTCCTGATGGTGCCGACAAAGCTGGCACCAGGGAGCTGCTCCTCGTGGAGCCTCCTGGCACAATGGCTCTGGAGCTGGCTATCTGCTGGCATGCATGCGTCGGGTTACGGCACACAACTGAACCTGAGGCGTTTCCAGGGCTGAGATAAAACAGTTCCACATGTGTTGAAAGCTGCCATTTGAGCTGAAGGGTTTTACAGTTCCTTCATTCATGCAGGGCAGAGAAATACATACGGGTGGGGGACGGGAGCCCTGTTCCCGGGAGCTAGTCACACTCTTGCTCAGTAGGTGGCCAGGGCCGGCTCACTCTCCCCGTGATCCCACCCTTGGGCTTGCTCTTTCCTGCCTGACTGGGTGTTTGGTTACAGGTGTCCAAGGTCTGGCTGGACCCATACACCAGCAGCCACGCGGCCTGATCCCCAACAGTGAAGCTATGTGAGCCGGTAAGGCTCAGTGCAAAGGCAAGCGCTTTACCCCTCTCCACCCCGGAGCCAGCATGAGGCCCGACTGCCTCGCCAAACCCCGGGCCTGTGCCAACGGCCGCCCCGGGCCAGCAGCCACTTGCTCATTACTGCCCTTTCTCTGCCGTGCTGGGGCTGTTTTCCCAGGCGTGAACGACACTCGGAGAGAGAAACTCACTCCCAAGGCAAAGGTGGGCAGCCACTGTGCTTGGTTCCTGGAAGTGTGACCCCGGCTATGCGTGCCCTGAGAGCGGATCCAGGCGGCCTCCCTCAGACATGCAGCACAAACCTTCCAGCTTCCACCGATGGCCGACCAGGGTCCCACACAAAGCCTGCAGCGACCGGAAAATCACCCCTTTCGCTTTACTTTCTATCACTTCTCCAAAGAGGCTTAGCTGGCTCCTACTGGAGTTTGCAGGGCTGAAACCTGCTCCGGTTGAGAGCTGACAGAGAGCGGAGTCAGTTCCTAGCTCCGGGGACGAGCATTTGGCAATGCACGCCCTCCTGCCACTAATGACCAAAAGCAATAAACACACTCTCAAACTCAAGTTTCCCAGGAGAAAGCATCAACGCTAGAGTATCTGGTCTCCCTTTGTACTTTAAACGAGAAAGGCGGGCGAGGAAGCCAATGTTGAAGCAGAATATTATCTTACTCTGTGCCCACCCTCCAATGCAAACCCTGACGGGGTGGGAGGTGGCACCGGGCACCCCACTAGCTCCTATGGGTGGCTCCCCTCCTCCTGAACCCACTGCTCCACACGCTGAAACTCCTCCACCTCTACCAGAAATGCAAAGGAGGGTGGGCCAGGCCCCCTACCGTGTCTGACCTCTGGAACCTGGAACCTTCACAAGCTGGTGTCTCCGTTCTGCTTGAACTCTGACAGAATATTGAGGGTCATATCCTCGCTCTTAGACTGCAGGTTGGCCTCGCTCTTCCTAGAAGCCTTCCTGGTGGCCAGCGACAGTCTCCGGCGGAAGGTGTCCCCCGCCAGGAAGTAGAGGATGGGGTCTACGCAGCTGTTGAGGCTGGCCAGCCCGGGTCACCTGGTAGGTGGCATAGACCCTGTCGTTGAAGGCGCACATCTCCGGGGTCTGGAAGACCAGGCGGGCGCGCAAGTTCATGGTCTTCATCACATGGAAGGGGATGTACGACACTGCAAAGGCGGCCAGCACGATGATGACCAGGTAGATGGACTTGGGCGCAGCGGCGAGTTGTCCAGGTCATTGCAGATGGCTTGCGCGATGAGACGACCCGTAGCAGGCGAGGATGAGCACCAGCGGGAGCGCAGAACATGGCCACGGTGGTGCACAGGCTGTACACGAAGTAGCTGCGCAGGTAGTCGTCGGCCGTGGTGTCGTAGCAGGTGACCGTGCGGTTCTTGCGCACGCCCGTGCCCGAGTAGAAGAGGATGGGTGCGATGGCGCGCGCCACCACCAGCCACACCAGCACGCTCACATACACGGCGCTCTTCTTCTGCAGGCGCCCGAGCGACTGCAGCGGCCGCACCACGCCGTTGTAGCGGTGCGCGCTGATGCAGGTGAGGAAGAGGATGCTGCCGTACAGGTTCAGGTGGAAGATGAAACGCTGCAGCTTGCACATGGCGTCGCCGAAGATCCAGTCGGTCTTGTTAAAGTAGTAAAAGATGAGCGCGGGCAGCGTGAGCACGTAGAGGAAGTCGGCGAGCGCCAGGTTGAACATGTACACGGAGATGCCGCTCCAGGGCTTCATGTGGAACACGAACATCCAGATGGCCACGCTGTTGCCCAGGAAGCCCACGATGAACACCAGGATGTACACGACGGGCAGATAGTAGAACTGGAAGCCCGTCTTGGTCAGCGCGCAGCGGAACGGCGCGCCCGCAGCGGCGGTGGCGGCCACCACGGTGCCATTGGCCCAGGGCGCGCCCGCGCCGGCCAGGAAGGCAGCGTCCGTGCCGTTGGGGCCGGCGGGCCACGGGTCCTCGGCCATGCTCTGCTCCGGGGCTCAGGCGCGCGGTGGCGGAGCGGGGCGCAGCGCGCATCGGGGGGCGGCCGGGCAGCGGCGCGGTACGCGGCGGGGGTCCCCGCTGGGGGCGACGCGCGGGGGTCTCACCCATGAACTCTGCCCGCGGCCGCGAGAGACCCGGCGCCGGGCAGTGCCCGGGGTGGCTGCGCCGCGCAACTTTCGGGTCGCGCTGGGCAGAGGGAGGGCGGCGGCTCGCGCGGCGCCGAGGGGCGAGCCGCGGGGCGCAGGGGGCCGCAACGGCCCTGGCCGCTCACCTTCGCCGGGGTCAGCCGCGCCCGGGCATGGTCCCGCCGCGCCCGGCCTCGCCGCTGCGCTCAGTCCCGGGGGCCCATCGGGGGCGCGTGGCCGCTGACCGTGCGCTCCGGCGGGCTCGGCGCTGCTCTCCGCGCGGCCCGGGCACCCTGCTCCGGAGTCTGGCGGCGAGGGCGGGCCCAGCCGGCTCCCCCGCGAACTAGGGCGGAGCCTGGGCGACAGGCGGTCCGCACGCGGCGGGGAGGCAGAGGTGTGCCTGCACCCCGGCAGGCGGGAGGTCCCTCACGCTGTGCCGCGGCCGCCGCACGTTCGGCTCGGGCAGGCTCTGCGCGCGCGCGGGCGCCGCGCTGGAGGGGCTGCGGGGGCGCTCCCGCTGCGGACACGCGGGGGACGCTTCTGAATACGGGAGGGCGAGGCGCGGAGCCGGCGGCCCCGGGGTGCGGGGAAGAGGCGTCCCCGGACGGATTGGGGCCCCCCCGGGGAGGCGCCGGGGTCGGTCCCCTTCCTTTTCGCTGTTTGGCTCGGGATCGCACCCCGATCCTGCCGACGGAGGCCGCGTGCCCGTCGGTTCGCGAGGGGCTTCTCCGCGGGGCCCGGGAGCAGCAGGGCGGGGCTCGCACCGCCCGCCCGCTCTGTCCAGTGCTGGTCAGACACAGCCAAGATCTGGAACCCGCGCTGTGGGGCGAGCGGAAGAGACCCGAGCCTGGCGGGGGCGGGCGCGCCGCAGCGGTCAGGGCGTGGCCTGCGCCGTGCCAACCCTCTCCGTCCTCGCGGCCGCTCTAGGAAGTGCGTACGCGGCTCCGGGAACTGCGCTCCCCCAACCCCCGTGCTATGCGCCCCCTCACCCCCTTCATTAATTCGTAGGGTTCACTCCCAAGGGAGCTGGGGTCCAGGGTGTAGGTTGAGGATTGGGGAACAGCCCAGAGGTGCTGGGGGGCTCTGGGACCCCAGTGTGTGCCCCACCCCACACGCAGCCACAGTGCCCCTGCCCAAACCATGCGAGTTTTCAGCAACCAGATCCAAGTTGTACCAGAGAAAGTTTAACTGGAAGCTGGACATTGGCGGTTCTGGGTCTGGTGTCCGGCCTCCCTAGAGGACTGGGCACGGGAGTTCTGCTGATGAGCTGTTGGCCTCTGATCCTGCAGCGCAAACTCGGTGCGGGGCTGAGCTCAGAGGGCAGTGGCCCAGGTGTCAGTCGCTTGCCCAGTGGACCCTGTCCTGGAGAGGACAGAACTTAGTCCTGCACACCGCCGGGCAGAGTCTGGCTATGGAGCTGGGTCTGTCCAGGGCGTGAACGTCTCTGGAGGAAGCAGAATCAGGAAGCGGAGGACAGCGCGGGCGCTGCCGCCTTGAAGCACTGTCTTAATGGAACCTCCAGGCCTTCCTGGGCTCCCTTATCTGTAAGAGCAAACTTGAATTTTGTGATCCCTCACTTTTAATGACAGGACTCAGAGCAAGCGTTCTGGGGCTTGGGTCTCAGGCTGGGGTTCTGCGCCCTAAGCGCCTGTGGCTTGGGCAGTGGCGACAGGGAGGGCGGGTGGGCAGCCACAGCTGCGGGGCTCCTCCCCTGCTCCCAGCGCTTTGCAGCTCTGTACAGTGCAGCCTTGCTCAGCAGTCTGCAGCGATGCATTAGCTCCCCTCTGTCCTGCGAGATGAATGCTGAGTCCAGATACCATTAAGTACTTCTAGAAAATGTGGCGCTTCCCTGGGAATGAGAGAGCAGGTGCCCTAAGTGCCCACAGACCTTTTAGAAAGATGTAGGGGGCAGAAGAGATACCAGCAAGCTGCACACGTACCTGCGTGCCTGCAAGAGGCCTGACCATCCCTAGCACCCCTGGTTCCTCAAGTGACCCCTGAGCACAGAGTCGGGTAGTCGCCCTTGTGCCTTGCTGGGTGTCGCTCCCGGCCAAAATAAAGCCTTGTCCAAGAGGTGAACTTGGCCAACACTGTTCTCACCTCCAGCCTGTTCAGCGAATACTTAAGTCACGAGTTCCGTTAGGCTTCACGAGGTCCCTGTGTTCCTTGTTTGGGGGCCACGTCTGGAGTGCTCAGGGCTGACTCCTGGCTCTGTGCACAGGGGCCACAGGAGTGTGAGCGACTGCCTTCCCGGCTGTCCTGTTGTTCCCACAGTTTGTTTTGAATTCAGCTTGTGCCTCATGGGGAGATTCACGTGCTTTAGCTCCTGTGGATTCTGGTGACTTTCTAGTTGGAAAACCTGAGTGAGGGAAGGAAAAGAGAAACAGTCACACCAAGGCACGTGATGCCCGAATATCCCTTCTTGGGGTGAGTGCGGGAGCTAGAGCTGAGGGGTAAGTGCTCCAAGGGCTGGGAGGGTGCAGGGTGGGGAGGGGGACTCACACCGTTTGTGCTCACTTGGCTTGTGTCTGGTTCAGGAAGCAGATGCTTGATGCCAAAGAGTCACAATGTAGCAGAGAGCAGAGAGCTTTGGGCTGAGGCTGACTCCTTCCTCGCACCTCCTTCGGCGCGGATGGAACCAGCAGTTACAGCCTTACGTGATGGAGCTGAGACACAGAGACATTGTCTCTCCACGTCCCGCTGTGGATGCAGGACTCAAACCTGCTCCGAGATCCACACCCGAATGCAGATGGGAAAGTCAACTTCTGTGGCCTCGACACTGCTCATGGGAACTTCCTCCAAGAAACCTTTGCTCGAGATCGCGGAGGCCCTGGTAGTCTAGTGAGATAGAACATTCAGGAACATTCTCCTTGGCCACTTTGGCTTCTAAGGAAAAGCAACAATTTACGTCTGATCTGAGAAGGGCAGGCGAGTATGAGGAAGCCGGATCTGCTTAACCTCAGGCATGTAAACAGTCGGCAGCCCTGTGCTTACATGGACCCTGGGGTCCGTTCACGGGCCTCTCCTCTCTCTCCTCAAGCCCCAGGGAGGCCCCGGTCCCCAGCATCAGAGGCGGGAATCATGGTCACCGAGACACAGGACACAGCCTAAGAATGAAACAGGAGACACAGAGGCTCGCCTGCACAGTGGGGGCAGGCAGCGGAGGCTGGTGTTCCCAGAGCAGAGAGGGCTGGGGCCACTGAGACCCTGGGGCGGGGCTGGCACAGCTGCCTCAGCGCTGGCCTGTCCACCAGGCAGCCGCTGTGAGCAGAGGGCGAGTAAGACACTGCAGGCATGAGGCTGAAGCTTCTCCCGGGACTGGGGCTGCTTCCTGCAGCGGGAGCGCCGTCCGCCGGGCGCCGGGGCCGAGAGCCCCTGCTCCTGTGGCTGAGAGGCTGAGGGGAGAGGGGGAGGTGAGAGCTGAGGTAGGGAGGTGAGGGGCTGAGGGAGGGAGGTGAGGGCTGAGGGAGGGAGGTGAGGGGCTGAGGGAGGGAGGTGAGGACTGGGGAGGAAGGTGAGGGGCTGAGGGAGGGGAGAGGGAGGGCTGAGGGAGGGAGGTGAGGGCTGAGGGAGGGAGGTGAGGGGCTGAGGGAGGGAGGGTGAGGGCTGAGGGAGGGAGGTGAGGGCTGAGGGAGGGAGGTGAGGGGCTGAGGGAGGGAGGTGAGGGCTGAGGAGGGAGGTGAGGGGCTGAGGGAGGGAGGTGAGGGCTGAGGGAGGGAGAGGTGAGGGCTGAGGGAGGGAAGGTGAGGGGCTGAGGGAGGGAGGTGAGGGGCTGAGGGAGGTGAGGGCTGAGGGAGGGAGGTGAGGGCTGAGGTAGGGAAGGTGAGGGCTGAGGGAGGGAGGTGAGGGGCTGAGGGAGGGAGGTGAGGGGCTGAGGGGAGAAAGGTGAGGGCTGAGGGAGGGAGGTGAGGGGCTGAGGGAGGGAGGTGAGGGCTGAGGGAGGGAGGTGAGGGATGAGGGGAGGAAGATGAGGGCTGAGGGAGGGAAGGTGAGGGGCTGAGGGAGGGAGGTGAGGACTGAGGGAAGGAGGTGAGGGCTGAGGGAGGGAGGTGAGGGATGAGGGAGGAAGGTGAGGGCTGAGGGAGGGAGGTGAGGACTGAGGGAGGGAGGGTGAGGGGCTGAGGGAGGGAGGTGAGGGGCTGAGGGAGGGAGGTGAGGGGGCTGAGGGAGGAAGGTGAGGGGCTGAGGGAGGGAGGTGAGGGCTGAGGGAGGGAGGTGAGGGCTGAGGGAGAAAGGTGAGGGGCTGAGGGGAAAGGTGAGGGCTGAGGGAGGGAGGTGAGGGGCTGAGGGAGGGAGGTGAGGGCTGAGGGAGGGAGGTGAGGGATGAGGGAGGAAGATGAGGGCTGAGGGAGGAAGGTGAGGGGCTGAGGGAGGGAGGGAGGTGAGGACTGAGGGAGGGAGGTGAGGACTGAGGGAGGGTGAGGGCTGAGGGAGGGAGGTGAGGGCTGAGGGAGGGAGGTGAGGACTGAGGAAGGGAGGTGAGGGGGCTGAGGAGGAAGGTGAGGGGCTGAGGGAGGGAGGTGAGGGGCTGAGGGAGGGAGGTGAGGGCTGAGGGAGGGAGTTGAGGGCCCAGAGCCGACTATAGTCCTGCATATGTCCTGTAGCCCATCACTGACCTCCTCACGGAGCACAGCAGGATATGGCCAGGACCAGGAGGCAGCTGCTCAGAGAGAGAAACCAGCCAGGGCAACTGGAGGCAAAGCTGGAGATTCGGGGACCCTGCCAGCCCCTGACCGGACAGGCTGTAAACAAACAAGCCCCCTGAATGACCAGTCTGTGAAAGGACGAACCCCTGACTGGGCAGGCTGTGAGTGGACGAGCCCCCTGACTGGACAGGTTGTGAGTGGACGAGCCCCCGACTGGGCAGGCCGAGTGGACGAGCCCCTGGGCAGGCTGTGAGTGGACGAGCCCCCTGACTGGGCAGGCTGTGAGTGGACGACCCCCGACTGGGCAGGCTGTGAGTGGGCGAGCCCCCTGACTGGGCAGGCTGTGAGTGGATGAGCCCCCTGACTGGGCACTGTGAGTGGACGAGCCCCTGACTGGGCACTGTGAGTGGACGAGCCCCTGGCCCTGCTGGGCTGGACTTTGTTGGTGCCCACTTGGTGCCCATCCCCACCCTGGACAGTGGCAGGAGACTGTCTGCCAGAGACCTGGGAGGTGCTGCTGGAACCAGAGAGCAGGCACCCTCTGTGGCCAGGCTAGAGCAGCACCGTGCCCCTGCTGGTCCTCACAGCCCTAGTCCCTGTGTGGCACTCCTGAGGAATGTGCATCTGACCCAGAGCAGAGCACCGTCTGCTGAGTCCTTCTCTGACCAATGACCCCTGACTCGGGGTCAGCCCCTGCTTCTCACAGAGTTGTGACAGCGTCATCCTTCTGCCTCCTGGGACCGGCTCTGCCCCCAGACAGGAGGTCACTGACCCTCTATCGTGAGGTGACCTCTTGGCTTCAGAGCTGGTAGCTGGGGTCTCCGATGTCCCATGGACCCAGGAAACACCTGGGGGTAGGGCAGGAGAGATAGGACGGCAGGACGGTGCTTGTCTTACATGCAGCTGACCTGGGACTGGTCCCCAGCATCCCATATGGTCTCCCAAGCACTGCCGGAAATGGCCCCGAGCACCGCCGGGCATGGACCAAAACACAGACCAAGACAGAATAAGCACGTGAGGGTGAAGGCTCGATCCATCCAGGCAGGCCGGGGAGTGAAGGGGCTGGGCCCAGTCTGGCCGTCAGGAAGACAGTCGGCCCTTGTCCCTGCCCTGTCCCCTGCCCTGTCCCTGCCCTTTCCTCCCCCCCACCCCTGGACACCCTCTCTCACACACAGTACTACGCCCAGCCTGGTGTCATATCCTGGCTACTCCCTGGGGATGGTGTAGGCACACACGTGGCTCTTGGTGGCTGGTGAGCCAGAGGTCTTCAGGAGAACAGTGCGTGGGGGTCTCCACTGTGGGCTGCTGCCATCCATGCCGGAATGGGGTGTTTGGTGGGAAGCGTGTTCTCAGGACATGCTGTGGGTGAGCCCAAGTGCCCAGGACAGGGCAGCTGGCAGAGCAGAAACCACAGGCAGAGTGCAGACGCCTGGCCGTGTCATGAGGGAGCCACAGTGGCCTGTTGGAACTGGACAGGGCTGCCAGGCCAGCAGGGCAGGACCAGTGGGACACAGGATGGGGGAGAGGGACAGAGGGGCCGGAGCTCTCACCCACCACTTGGCTCCCCTTGGAACCAGCCAAGTCCTGCTCCAGGCTCTGGGGCCTCAGGGATGAATTCAGGGGGAGGGAGGGACCCAGGGACGCATCGCAGTCACTGAGTCCCTGGAAATTGGACTTTGACATGAGCTTTGGAGAAATTTAATTTGGTTCGGAGATGAGTGTCCGGGGGTGTGGACTGAGGCTGGCAGCTGAGGTGATTGCATTAGCGCGGGGCAGATGCCTCGGCTCTTCCCTGCTGCTCCCAGGAGCTCAGGCTGCTGCCTCTCCGGGCCTCAGCCCTGGGGCAGGCCCTGCCGGTGTCCACAGTCTGTGTACAGGGAGCGGTGCTGCGCCTCCCTCCCCTCCCCTCCTTCTCTCCTTCCAGCTCTCCTTCTCTCCTCCCTCCCTCCTCTCTCTTCCTCCCTCCCTTTCCTCACTCCCTCTCTCCTTTCTCCCTCCCTCCCCTCCCTCTCTCCTTCCATCTGTCCTTCTCTCCCTCCTCCCTCCTTCTCCCTCCCTCTTTTCTTTCCCTCTTCTCTTCCTCCTTCTTCTCCCTGCCCCAGTCTCTCCCTCCCCCCGCCCAGCACAGCGGCTGCCCCAGGTGTGAGTGTGGGCGACAGTCAGGGTGTGCACCCAGAGGGTCAGTGTCTGCCTCCTCCGGCAGAGCCGCATCCTGGGATCCGCAGGCTGGGGTGCGGCGCTGCCGTGGACAGTGTGGAAACAAGGCGTCTTCCGTCCCCGAGTAGCAGGACAAGGGACAGGGGCCTGCTCTGAGGGACCATCCCAGGACACAAGGAGCCAGGGATGTCTCCCCTGGAGGTCTCAGGTGGGGCATCATCTTCTACAGGAACGTGAGTCCCTGCTCTAAGAGCTCCCCTCCACAGCCGTGAGCAAATGAACACACACAGACACTGGGAAAGGCACTTGGTGGGGAGAGCAGAGAGCAGGGGAGTGTAGAGGAGGGCAGAGAGCAGGGGAGGGTAGGGGAGGGCAGAGGGCAGGGGGAGGGTAGGGGAGGGCAGAGGGCAGGAGGGTAGGGGAGGGCAGAGGGCAGGGAGGGTAGGGGAGGGCAGAGAGCAGGGGAGGGAGGGGAGTGCAGAGGGTAGGGGGGAGGGCAGAGGGCAGGGGGAGGGTAGGGGAGGGGCGAGGGGAGGGTAGGGTAGGGGGAGGGCAGAGAGCAGGAGCCCTGTCCCCGTGAGGGAGTGAGGGTGTCTGTAATCTGCATCTCAGGGCTGACCCCTCCCAGGGTCTCCAGCCCCAGGAGCCTACCGGGCAGCCGACAGGTCCATCTCTGTACTTTCTGGGGCACCCCAGACTCTGTGATTGGTGCATCCCACATGATGCTCACGCCGGAAGCAACATCCAGAGTGAGACGCTTGCTACGATGACATCTTCATTTTGTTTAACGGAGAATTCCCTCATCAACCCAACTGGTACTTATCAATACAGTGCGAGAAGTCAGTTGTATATTCGAGCCTTCACCGTGTGCACGAGCCACGCCTGGGTCCACATGCTGGTGTCTGTAGTGAGGCTGCAGGGCAGTGAATGATGGTGGCAGGAGAGTCTCTGAGCAGTGTTGGAGGAATCGTGGAACTGCCGCCCCTTATGTGGCCCCCTCGGGGACTCTCCTGCTGTGGCCTCTTCTGTCTCCTGTGTGGCTGAAGCCCTTTGGAGGATGAGGGACTGCCCAGGGTTCCAGCCTTGCTCTGTGTTGCCTCTCACTGGCACAGCCTCCAGGGCGTCCTCCAGCCCTGCCATGGCAGGAAGGCGCCACCCAGGGGTGCTAGTCTAAGGGAGGCGGATTCTAGGACCCTGGAGATCTGCTGGGTTGCTCTGGGACCCGGGAGCTGCTCTGGGGTCCCCACATGAGGGAACCTGCTGCTAACCCACCTCCCACTCCCCCAGCTGCTGTTTTCAGCACAGCAGAGCCCTTGCGCCCAATTCCATGCGGATGTTTTCTTCTCACACTCCTCAGTCGCTGTCTGCAGCATCCGGCCTCCCAAGGATGGCAGTGCCCCTATGGGGACGTGTGACCTCTGAGTGAGTGTCCCTCTGGCCCCTGTCACCAGGCACCGGCACTGGTGTCCCTGCTGTGGGTGCTCTGAGCTGACAGCTAATTCCTGTCTTGTTGCCACAGCCTTCGTCTGCCTCTGTGGGGAAGTGGACTCTGAGCCGTGTCCCAGCATCCTCTGCGCTCAGGGGAGCACGTGGGTCGACAGCAGCTCGAGTGCACGCTGCCTCCGCCACCAGCTTTGCGCTTGGCACGGGGCAGCTTGGCAGTGACGTTCCACAGCTGCAAGCAGATACAAGATCCAGCTAGATGCCAGACTCACCCTAGCAGCCGCGCTGTGCTAAGTGGAGGCTGGGTCCAGAGTTGCTGACAGAGGGTCATGGCCGTGACCTCTCAGGCTCACACACCTTTTCACCCGTGTCCTCTTGGTTCCTTCCTGCTATCTCAGCTGTTTCCATCACCGGAAAATGCTATATACAGGCGCTGAGTGGGAAAAGCGGGAGGGAACTTTTCTGTGTTGCTTTGGCACTGAAGCTAGGGGTAACCCAGAGCCGCCTCAGCAGCTCCCCTGAGAGGGGGTTGGTACCTGCTGAAAGGCAGAGGCATCATGGGCCATGTTTTATTCTAAGTGACACAGCTGGAGAGCGCAAGGTCACTTTAGCCAATCATCAATTGTTGCAGTACGCTGCTGCCCAGAGCCTCTGCATCTGGCCTGGAGTTGCCTCCTGCAGGCCACTTTGTAGACAGGAGGAGGGCAGTTCGAATGTGGCAGTTTATCTTACCATGTGTTTTATGTTAACTGGTATAAATGCTTTCTCTCATGCTGCCAGTCACCGTGAGACTAGCTAGATCTTACCAGTATATTTACTTGGTCACGTTGGATCTTTAAATGCTGTTTGCCTCCAAGCAAGCAAGCATGGCTCTCTAATAAGTCTAAAGGCTAATATACAAAAACAACTATGAAGTAAAGATGAGGTTCTTGTGAAGGCTTGGAAAAACATATACCTAGGGTGTGGAATATCCATTGGTACAAATGTAGGCCTTTGTATTCTGAGAGATACAGTTCATCTCAGATGCCCTTCCTCCACTCTGCACCCTGCAGGGGTGCTTCCAAGGCAGATCTTGGCTGGGCAGCATTTAACAACATCTCAGAGGACCTAGGTGAGGTCCTGGGAGAAGTTACCTGAGGGGAATTGACCCCAACTGCTTCTCGTTGGAGTGGGTGGTCTGTGTTGCAGGGAAATAAAAACTGTAGCCTGATTTCTTCCCGCTCTCTCCTTTTGCCTTTTGCCTTTTCGCCATCTCCTCTCTGTTCTCCCTGTTGGGCATTAACACGTGGTGGCTGCCATCTTGGCCTAGGATTCTGAACCTACACACCTTGCCGGGGCCCAGCCGAGAACCTAAGTCCGGATTTTCGGTTACTTGATTGTATACCAGAACCTGTGAGAGTAAAGCCTTTTGAAACTTTGCTGGATTCTCATGTCTTTTCTCCGTCACCAATCCTGGGGCAGAAGGGGATTCCCTGACTCTGCTCCAGTATTTTGTCGGGACTCCCAGCAGATCCTGGCAATCAATAGGTAGCCAATTGATAGGGTAGCCAATCGATAGGTAGCCAATCGATAGGTAGCCAGTTGATAAGTAGCCAATCAGAAAGGGTATGCCTGGGAGTGGGATTTGAAAAAGAAGGAGGAGGAGGAAGTAGAGGAGGAGGAAGAAGTGGAGGAGGAGGAGGAAGTAGAGGAGGAGGAAGTGGAGGAGGAGGAGGAAGTGGAGAGGGAGGAAGTGGAGGAGGAGGAAGTGGAGGAGAAGGAAGTAGAGGAAGTGGAGGAGGAAGTGGAGGAGGAAGAGGAAGTGGAGGAGGAAGAGGAAGGGGAGGAGGAAGTAGAGGAAGTGGAGGAGGAAGTGGAGGAGGGAAGTGGAGGAGGAAGTGGAGGAGGAGGAAGTAGAGGGAGAAGAGGAAGAGGAAGTGGAGGAGGAGGAGGAAGTGGAGGGAGGAAGAAGCGAGGAGGAATCGGGCAGAGACCCTGCCTGGCCCATCGCTTCCCTGGGCAGTCTGTCTCCTGACTGTCTAGGGCAATTGGGTCCATTCTAGTATTCATTGCTCTTAATCTTATCCCTTAGATACACAGCGTGTCCCTTAGTGTCTGCGCGTGGCCCGTGTCATGCTTATTCAGTGCGGGTTCACATGCTTTGCGGCTGACCTTTGTCACATAAAGAACATAAAAGCCAGACCTCAAGGGTGTGGCCAAGGAGGGCAGTGGGCTTTGGGAGTGGGCGCTGGGTGTTGGTGGGCACCGTGGGGTGGGGAGAGATACTTGCAGAGGCATGAAATCGTCCCCCCAAAAGCAACTATGTTTTGAAAATTGACGTTTCTCCATGAAAAGGTATGGAATTAAGTCAGTCCTGGGTGCTCTGCAAGGAGCGGCTGTGGCCTAGGGCTCAGGGCTGGGGGGTGGCCTGCCCCGCGGCAGGAGGAACTAGTCTTTGGTGGACGTTTGGTGAATGTGAGCTGGACCTTCCCTGGAGACCCATTATAAGAGGATGCTGCCGTGTAAAATCCAGCCCCAGCGGCTTCGGGAAAGCAGAGAAACCGCCGGGAAAGGGGTCAAGGGTCAAGCAAGACAGAGCAGGGGGCTGGATTTTGACCTCTGTGTCCAAGAGAGGCAGACAGAGGAACTCTGCAGAGGAACTCGGCGTCTGGCTGAGGCTGTGCTCATGTCCAGAGGGCATGTGCTCATGTCCAGAGGGCAGTGGCTCTGGCTTGCATTCATCCCCAGCCTGTCCCGCACTGTGTGGTTCACGTGATGCTCCCCCCCGCCCGCAGGTGTGAAGCAGAGATAGTATAGCAGTAGGGGGTTGCTGTGCACACAGCTGAGAGCCTGTTTAATCCTCGGACTCCCATATGGTTCCCTGAGCACTGCCAAGAGTGACCCATGAGTACGGAGCAGGAGTAAGCCCTGAGCATCACTGGGTATGGCCCCCAAAACAAAAACAAGCAAACAAAAACCTAGTAAAACAGAATATAGGCCATTCAAGTTATTCTAATTGCTAAATTTGTATTGAATTTTTTTTCTTACCTTCTCTCTGCTGGCATATAGAATTCAATGTGAAGGGATTAATAATAACTTGAAAAAAAACAGCAATTTTTTTCTGTCTTTACCAGAAAGATTGTGGTGAGACCAATTTTAGCTAACAACCCCTTTGGTTGAGGCCCTCAGGCTCACAATGGTGTAACAGGGCATGCAAGACCCATTTAAGAAGCCCCAGCTGAGCCCTTCTATGATTGATTCAGAAGCAACCCTGAGCCTTTATGCCTTTCTGAAATAGCTAAAACCTGTGATTTCCAAATGAAAATGCAAACTCCCTAGAAGAGCCCATTGTTCCAAGCTTCTTTAGAGAATTAAGTCATTAACCCCCAGGGGCATTTGAATGAGGCCGCCTGAGGGCAGCTCCTTTCAGCTGCAGCCTACTGGCCTCTGTTGGCCTCCACTGTGTCCTTAACAAGGCCTGTGATTGCTTGAGCAGTTTCTGCCAGCTGGGACGGTGGGCGAGAGATGCTGGGTGTCTGGGACGACGCAACAGCCCTGTGCCAGGTCTCAGTTACGAGCCCCTTTGGGTGGCCCCCAACCCGGTGGCGTCCTTGCACACGGCTCCACACTTCATGCTGGAAGCCGCTTGGCAGCCGTCAGGTGCCAGCCCTGACCCTGAGTTTCCTGACGCAGACGCAGCAGGGTCAGCCCGAGCAGGCAGGAGCTGCCGCTGAAGGCGGACACTGTTCCCACTGGGCAGTGCCCTCCACATCGCCCGTCTCTGACCAATGATCCTGCCAGGGTGGTTCTGAGCATGGGAGGAGGGCAAGGACCCTGCAGGGGACGGTCCCCAAGCACTTCCCTGCTCTGTCCACTCCCACACCAGAGGCCCTTACTCAGATGCTCCCAGGACACAGGCCCCTCCGGGCCTGTCCAGACGCTGGGCTCTGAGCACCCCTGACCCTCGCGTAGTCTTGCTCCAGTTCTTAACCCTTCCCAAGACCCTGCAGTGACCCTGAGTGGGGCAGGAGGGGCTGGCCTGGCCGCAGAGGGTGAAGCTTGACCAGGGGTCATGCCTGGACCACGGCCTGACACGCTCTGCAGGTGCTGAAGGGGAGATGGGTGGGGACTCGGCCTCAGGGCAGGGCCTGGTGTTTGCGGCCACACTTGCGCCCAGCGGCCATCAGGCGGGCCCAGGCTCCGTGGAGACTTTATGTAAGAACTAAGCAGAGAAGACTGCTGTTGGGAGGCTCTGTGGCGCTGGGAAGCTATTCCCATGCTGTTGTCTGTCCCAGAAAAGCAGGTCGCTGTCTCTCCTCAGGGGCTGGTGAAGCGAGGGGCTTTGAGGGAACGGTCCGTGTTCCATTCCCTGTTCCTGTGGAAGGCTCTCAGTTACTACCAAGTGTGTGTTGTAGCTGGAGCTGCAGCTACCTCACCACCAGGCTGAACCCACTGCCCCTATCTTTGGGGCTGGAAATTGTCTGTCACAGCACAATTCTCAGTGGGGCTGTGTGGAAAGTCCCAGAAGCGAGGAGTGAGGGCGATCTACCACGGAACAGAAGATGCTTCACTTCTCGCTGCAGTCGGCCCCTAGCTCGCCAGTGCTTTAGGATAAGACCTCACCTGCTGTCTGAGTGACCGTGGCCACGAAGGTCTATCTTAGCCATGCCCAGGGCACAAGCCTCCTGGGCCTCCTGACAGAAGGCAGCAGGGAGGGACGTCCTGGAGCACAGGGGACCCCCCCCCTCCATGGCAGGCACAGGGACCCGCCCTCCATGCCGGGCACAGGGACCCGCCCTCCATGGCGGGCACAGGGACCCGCCCCTCCATGCCGGGCACAGGGACCCGCCCTTCCATGCCGGGCACAGGGACCCGCCCCTCCATGCCGGGCACAGGGAGCCGCCCCTCCATGCCGGGCACAGGGACCCGCCCCTCCATACCGGGCACAGGGACCCGCCTTCCATGCCGGGCACAGGGACCCGCCCCTCCATGCCGGGCACAGGGACCCGCCCTCCATGCCGGGCACAGGGACCCGCCCCTCCATGCCGGGCACAGGGACCCGCCTTCCATGCCGGCACAGGGACCGCCCCCTCCATGCCGGGCACAGGGACCCGCCCTCCATGCTGGGCACAAGGGACCCGCCCCTCCATGCCGGGCACAGGGACCGCCCCTCCATGCCGGGCACAGGGACCCGCCCTCCATGCCGGGCACAGGGACCCGCCCCTCCATGCCGGGCACAGGGACCCGCCCCTCCATGCCGGGCACAGGGACCCGCCCTCCATGCCGGGCACAGGGACCCGCCCTCCATGCCGGGCACAGGGACCCGCCCTTCCATGCGGGCACAGGGACCCGCCCCTCCATGCCGGCACAGGGACCTGCCCCTCCATGCCAGGCACAGGGACCCGCCTCCATACCAGGCACAGGGACCTGCCCCTCCATGCTGGGCACAGGGACCCACCCCCTCCATGCCGGGCACAGGGACCCGCCTCATCCATGCCGGGCACAGGGACCCGCCCCTCCATGCCAGGCACAGGGGACCCGCCCTTCCATGCCGGGCACAGGGACCCACCCCCTCCATGCTGGGCAGGATCTGAGGCAGAGAAGCCTCAGCCCCCAGGCTAGGCCCTTCTGCTCTGGGCTGGGCTGGAGCTGGGCACCCTGACATGGACACTGTCCGCTCCTGAGTGGTGTGAACAGCCGTCATTTGCTCCTCTCCGAAAGTGGCTGAGCTGCTGCCAAGTGGTGTGATCATTGTGACTCCGTGGCCTTTGATCACGTGGGGTCCAGAGCCCCTCGGGACGGTGCCCAGGCTGAGCTGGGTGGAGGCACCCAAACTTCTCTTTTGGCTGTTTGAGGTTCAGAAAAAATCTTGTCTCAGGCGCCTCCCCCTGGGTCGGGAAGGTGGAAGGTTCATCTGCCCCAGGCCCCACGGCTGCGGCTGAGATCCAGAAACTTCGGGTGCAGTTAGAAGGTCCTTGGAGGGCTGAGGTGCACAAAAGGGCATTAGTTTAGCACCTTGGGCTTTGGTGCTGACCGTGCCAAGGTGAGCAGATAGAGGCAGCATGTGGTCACAGGAGCTGGACAATAGCCAGTTGTGCCACACTCGGTCGTGGCCGGAGCAGGGAGGCCACGCGTCACTCCACCCTGGCTGCTCAAGCCGCAGGGCACCCGTGGGCGGGCCGCAGCCGGAACCCAGCACCTCAGAGCCCCTTGCAATGCTGGTGCTGTGGCTCAGGAGAGGACCTGGGCACTGCCCAGCCTGGAGGTGGCGGGGCTGGAAGGAAACATCCACAGGGCCCTACACTGGCCCCTGAGTTGGTCCCTGAGCTGATCCCTGCACTGGCTCCTGAGCTGGCCCCTGGGCTGACCCCTGAGTTGACCCCTGAGCTGACCCCTGGGCTGACCCCCTAAGCTGACCCCTGAGCTGATTCCTGGGCTACCCTAAGTGGCCCCTGAGCTGACCCTAAGCTGACCCCTGAGCTGGATCCTGAGCTGACCCCTAAGCTGACCCCTTGAGCTGGATCCTGGGCTGACCCCCTGAGCTGACCCCTAAGCTGACCCCTTGAGCTGGCCCCTGGGCTGACCCCCTAAGTGGCCCCTGAGCTGACCCCCTAAGCGGACCCCCTGAGCTGGATCCTGGGCTGACCCCTGAGCTGACCCCCTAAATTGACCCCTTGAGGCTGGCCCCTGGGCTGACCCCTAAGTGGCCCCTGAGCTGACCCCTAAGTTGACCTCTGAGCTGGATCCTGAGCTGACCCCTAAGCTGACCCCTGAGCTGGCCCCTGGGCTGACCCCTAAGTGGCCCTGAGCTGACCCCCTAAGTGGCCCCTGAGCTGACCCCTAAGTGGCCCCTGCAGTTCAGGACCCACGGGCCGTGCACACTCTGCTCTGCAGCCCACTGGGGGCTGGACCCGGCAACTGCTTCTGGCCACACACCTGCTGCTCCAACCTCAGGCCCCACCGGACCCTCAGTCAAGGGTCATGAAGGAGGCTTCAAGCCCAAGCTGCTTGTCATGTCCCGCGGTGTTAACTGCTCTAGAGCAAGTGTCTCTGCAGAAGAAGATGAAGAAAAGTCCCAGGTAGAGGAGCCCGGACAGACAGACCTGGGCCTCAGGTGAGCTGCTGGGATGCAGCAGACAGTCCCGGATGAATCAACACTATAGGCAGTGTCCAGTCCAGCAGGGACAGAGGCACTTCCTTGCAGATTTCCCACGGACAGCACCATGGTGACGCTTCTGTCCCCTGTCCCAGCTGGGTCCTGGGCTTGACCTCTCAGGGCGCCCGTTCTCAGGCGCTCTGAAATCTTAGCCACAGAGATAACGGCCAAGCAAGCAGTTGCTTACTCACGCTCTATTTTTAAACGGGGTTAAACAATGTGACTTTAGAGGCTGGAAACTCCTGGGCCAGGTTTCCCCTTGCTGCCACCCACGTTTGAGGCGGTGACTGAGCGGTGTCTGGGGGTGGGGGGGCTGTAGAAGGGGCTGCCCCTGCCCGTTGTTCTATGGCGGCAAGACTCCATCTGACTTCACGCCCTCATTCCTTCCTGCTCCGGGCCACAGGCTGTGGCTAGGCCTGCTCCAGCAGCTCTGAGGTCCCTGCAGCTGAACGGATGGCCAAGCTTGGAGCCGTCCACCCTGGTGCTGCCCTGCAGTCGGGCGGGGATGGCGGGGAGATGCAGAATCAACATGTGGCGGAGCTGAGGGGGCCAGGACATGTGGCCGAGCACCGTGCAGGGCTTCTTGCCTTCACCCACAGCCAAAGGGCAGCGGTGCCCAGGCACCTCCACACGGGGTTGTCACGCCTGCGGTGGACACTGGTAGGCAGAGACTTCCAGGCCCACCAGCAGCCTGTGGCCTCGCCAGCCCCCAAAGGTGCTGCTGCACCCACCCTCTGAGCCGGGCCAGCAGGACAGGAACCAGGGGCAGCTGCTGGCGTCCGAACATCACACGACTGCAGAGCCAGAGAGCACCAGGGGCCTGGCCATGTGCTCCCGGTCCAGGACTGTCCCCCCAGCCCTCTCCTGTGTACAGAGTAGCTGGCTGGGTCAGGAAGAAGAGCTGCATCTCCTGAGAGGGAGAAGCTGACCCTCGGCCATGCCAAGTCCCTGGACAGGCTCTGGGGTGCTGTTGGATGTTGTGCTCCGGCCCAGACACCAAGTCCTTGCCGGGGAGGAAGAAGAGAAAGGGTGAGCTTGGGTGGATGGATGAGCAGCCGGGAAACTAGACCTCAGCACCCGCCCGCAATGTGCAGAGTCAACTTGCAAGGCTTCCGTGATGTGGCGAGTCGGGGCCTCTCTAGCTTCCTCCGTCAGCTCCAGTCTCTGCAGGATGCATCACGGCTTCACACTCAGAACTCTAGTGGAGAGACACAGCTTGGTCTCTGTGGCCGGGATCGAACCCAGGGCCCCACGTGGGCTGAGCCCATGTCTTCCCTGCTAGCTGCACCTCTGCGCCCAATCCAGGCATTTAAACACCAATGGGTCCAAATCTCCAGGGAATTTCTGCGCAAAGACTCCACACTCAGGAAATTCTCAGTTTAGGTCATCTATGTTCTGTCTGATGTTTGAGTCCTTCTTTTAAAAAAGCCCCTTGACATTTTACCAAACATGTGTCTTAGAGCCCAAATGCCCAAAAAAGAACATTCTGGTGTTTGTTTTGTGAGTTAAATGGGAATGAGATCAATGCACACAGAAATGGCTATAATTCAGTATTCTCAGGAGAGCCTCACTGTTAAATGTCTCGGATCTCGGCACCTGGAAAGGCCCCGTGAGCAGGAGCTGGAGGCTGGCAGCTTCCAGAATCACTTGCATGAATTTAGCAACTTATGGCCCCCTTGGGGCCAAGTCAGGAGATGCGCAGCCTCAAGGTGAGAATTACCTTGAAGCGAAGGCCCAGCCCAGACAGTCCTGAAACATCCTGTTCCTAGGACCAGCTTCTGAGAATAGACACTCAGAACAGGAAGAGTCTCTTTACCATCACCAGCGGGTCAGACCTCGGTTCAAACTACTCTTCCGATGTTGGTTAGAGCTGGTGCCTGCAGCATCGCTCACGTGTTTGTTCTTTCCACCACACTCTTTAATGACCTGTTGCATAATTTGCTCAAATAGCTGCAAATGCTACACACGAGTTAACAGACAAAAAATGTCCCTGTAATTTGGGCTCTCAGAGAAGCCCTGGGGACACAGAGCTGAGCCGGCCAGCTCTGAGCACAGACTGACATAAGGAAAGCGGGCAGCGGTGAGCACGCCAGACCCGCCATTACTGTTAGGCCACCACAACTCACAGACACCAAGAGTCAGACAGAGGCATAAAGAGATTTATTGGGACAGAAGGAGATTTATCAGGACAGAAAGGAGCTCGGCACTGAGGTCTGAGGGATTCACTGGCCTTAGAGACCTGCCATGTGTGCAGGCGGCATCCTCAACGTGTCTGCGTCACGGACACCACCGGCACCATGGCAAGCACTTAAGGCCACAGCGTGCTGCATGTTTGTATGAAGTTTGCACAAGACCAACCTGTCCTGGAGCCATAAGGGTTTGCCCAAGGTTGTGACACCAGCACAGGAAAAAGGTAATATTGTGCAGCTCTCCACCTGAAATCTGTGAACTTGTGTTTCAAGCCATTCTGCTGGCTCTAGTAAATGAATTCTTTGGGAGAGGTTATACAAATCTGGGCCACACCCAGCAGTGTGGAGGGGCTACTCCTAGTTCTGTGCTCAAGAATCTCTCCAACAGTACTCAGGGGACCAGGAGCAGAGCTGGGGCCAGCCCATGGTCAGACACTGGTCAGCACGTGCCTTACAACATGTTCTTTCCTTCCCTGAGTGAACTCGTGGTATGGGATGGTTCTAAGAGACACTCTCTGGTATAGCACACACAGATCCATACACCCATGCACACATGCAAACACTCAGATACACAAGCACACACATGCAAGAGCATACCCACACTGCACGCTGCACACATACACACAAGCCTGCACATGCATGAACAAGTGTCCACATGCTCACATTCAGACAAACAAGCACTCACACGCACACACATGCATGAGCACACACGTGCACAAGCACACACGTGCACAGGCACAGAGGCACATACCCTCATGCGTGCTCTCACACACCCACACACATCCCTCGCCAGACTGAGTGGAGACGCAGTGGGCAGGCGAGTCCCACCCGCTGCCCTGTCTGCTGCCCGGGAGTGTCTCTTCTCCCCCCCTCCGCCCCCGTGCTCTCCCTCTGCTCTCTGGCCCGTCTGTGCCCAGCGCTCCATCCTAGCAGCCCACCTCGTGCTCTGAGGGTTTGATGTGGACCTCGGGCGCAGGTTGAGGGAGGAGGCAGATGACTGTGGGGTTTGGGTGGCCACAGACCCGGCTGCACCCCAGGGAGCATCACCAACGCCTGTCCCGGTCCATGTAGGCAGAGCCTGGAGAAGGTGATAGCCCAGACAGGTCACAGGGACAGGCCCACTGCTAGCCCTGGGGTCCGAGTCCTCCCTCACACGCCCTGCCTGGCCCAGGTGAGAACTCCAGCCGCGCCCACCACCCCAAGCTCCTCACGTGTCCCTCCAGTCCAGCAGGAATGAGAGATGGGTTGGGGGACGGGACCTCCGTCCTCTCAGGGGCTGGACCCTGAATAACCTCCTTGTTCTTGAGTAGCCTTTGGGCCCCCCAACAAAGGCTCCCTGGACAGCGCCCAGGACTGTGTCCAGCGCATGGGCTGCACGCACACTGGTCTGCCTGCTGCTCTCGGTCAGCGTATCAACGCCATGAGTTTTGGGGCCCCATTCCGAGCACAGGCCCGGCAGGACATGGGCCCCGGGTGTGCTTTTTTCCCTGTGCGTGCTGTGCTGTGTCTGTTTGCAGAAACCTTTCCGAGGCCCGTGATCCCTGAAATAGGCGCTAATCAGAGAGGGGAGAGAGAGGGCTGCTGGAGGTCAATTAGCAAACTAGGACAGGATAAATATAGGCGCACCCGCCTGCCGCTCAGGCAGCTGCCAGTGTTTATGGCTCTGCGCCGCCAACACCGTCCCCCACATCCCGCTCTGAGCCCGGCCGGCTCTCGCACTGGCAGAGTGAATCAGAGTTGCTCCAAGTGCCAAATGCCTCTTTCTGTCACGCACCCTGTGAGCTTTCAATGATGGGGCTCATTAGTCATTTCTTAAGAGTCGTGCACACGGATTACCCTCCCGCAGAGACTGGCCGGAGGGCGGTTGTGGCTGAGCTGGACACACTCTGGCTCTCCACAGCCAGAAACTTGGGTTTTAAGCTCCATGCAAATGTGCACCCTCCTTCCTGCTTACCACCCTGCAAGCGCCAAAGATGAAACAGTCAAACCCAGCAGCTGGCTTGGCATGGGGCTACCCAGCCCGCAGTGAGGGGCAGAGCGGGACACAAGTCCCTCCCTGGTCCCCTCCCCACTGGAGCCCAACAAAGAGGCTCTGTCAGCCCTGACACTGGGTGGGGCCCCGTCCAGCTCAGCTCCTGGGCGGGGTTTTAGAGTGCTGGCGTTTGGTGCCAGCCTTTTGAGACCTGTCTGTACAGAGGCAGCTTTGGGGACCGTCCCCGAGCTAGCCTGGACCTTCTCCATTACCTGGTCCTCCACTGGCCACCCCCTGCTGACCACAATGTGCTCCACTGGCCACCCCTGCTGACCACAATGTGGCCTGGAGCCTTCTGGTTCTGGGGTGTGCTGGGGGAACCACGGCCTGGCCACAAAACCAGCCAGAGCCCGGGCCGAAGCTGCAGGCCAGGGGCTCTGGCTGCCAACAGTCACACCTTCATTTCCAGGGATCCAGACACTCACGGCCGCCCTGAGGGGGCGCGCATGCCTCCATGAGTGGGCAGTGGAGCAGGGCAGTGCCCCCCCCCCCGACACATGCTCCATCTAACACATGCCACCATCTGGGATGGCACCCATGGAAGCACAGCAGAGCTGCCCTTGCCACCTTCTCCTGCCCTTGCCACCTTCTCCTCCTTCCCCTCTAGGGGACAGACCAGGAAGAACACAAGCCACGGAGAGAGGCGCGGCGTCCGACTCCTGACATGGCTGCGTCACGGGCTACTGCGTCCCTCACTTTGTGCGGGCCTTCTGTGTCCACCGTGTGGATGCAGCTCCCGGACTGGTGCCCTGGAGGCCACACTGCTTGTCCTTGTTCTCGAGTCGGGGACCCAGCCATGGGGGCTCAGGGAAATATGGGACCAGGGTTAGCACATCAAGCCTGCCTGACTCTGGGCCATGCACAGCTCTGGGGTGGAGAGCGAGGCTCTGGGTAGAAGCAGAGCAAAGAGCAAAGTGCAGCGAGGCCCTGGGTAGAAGACGCAGAGCAAAGAGCAAAGCTTCTCCCCTGGACAGGCCTGCAGTGCACACTGGTGGTCAGCAGAGCAGGCAGAGCATTGCTTGTAAGGGCCACTTTCACCTTGGCCCTTCCCAACAACAGGAAGGGATGGATTCACTCCAACCCTTACAAGCACAAGGCCACTGCCTGACACTGTCGCAAAGGTTGTGGGTGACGTCCAGCATCTCTCAGCACACAGCCGGCCTTGTCCCCTCTCCAGCCCATCCCCCTTCTCCCCCCCACCCGCCCCTGGTGGCCACTAGGACTGCTCACAAGGGTGTTTCTCTCCTTTGGTCCCTTGTGCTTCTTGCTCACGGCACATGCTGAGATCAGGCCCGGTTCCTCCCTGTTAGCTCACTGCAGGGACCTTCCAGTCCATCCACAGGGGACACGCAAGGGGTGTCCTCCTCTGCAGTGAGCATCTGTAGCTTCATGATGGTCAGCGGCCTGGAGCCCTTTGTCTTGCTTCTCAGGTAGGCAGTGACCACAGGTGTGAACACAGGTTGTCAGATCATGTGGAGTTCCAAGGGTTGTATAAAACTTCAATTTGGGGGCGGGGTCAGAGCTTTGGTGCAAAGGGTAGAGCGCTTGCCTCACATGTGGCCAACCAGGACTTGATCCCTGGAACCATGTGGTCCCCTGTGTACTTCCAGGAACAGTTCTTGGGTACAGAGGTGCAGAGCTGAGAATATGCCCTGAGCAACACTGGGTGTGGCTCAAAGAGCAAAAGTAGCAAAGAACAAACAAACCCTTTTATATTCAGTTTTGGGGTTCTTTACGCTGATCTCAGTAGCAGTTTCCTGCCCTTCCTGCCCCCAGAGCCCAGACCCCTTCTCTCTACCTCCTGCCAGCTCTTGTTGTACGTTTTCTCTCAGCCACCCTTCTGGAAGGGAGAAGTCACAGCCCCATGCGGTTTGCACTTTCCTCATACTTAGCGATGACCATCAGCTCACGGGCCTGTCTGCTGTGTGGGCGGCTCTTTGGAGAAGTGTGTGCTTAGACCCTTCCTCCTCTTCTTGTCCGTGTTTGTGGTTATTGTGCAGGCGACTGTGGGGTGATTGTGGTGGTGCTGCTGGCTATGGTTGTGCTGCCTGTGGTGGCCTTGGTGATGGTGGCTGTGTTTATTGGCTGAGGCGGTGAGGACTGTGGTGGTGGTGAGGGTTGTGGCGGTGGCTGCATTGGTGGCTTTGGTTGTGGTGGCTGTGGCAGTGACTGTGGTTGTGGTGGCTGTGGTGGTGTGGTGACGGTGGTAGTACTGTGGTAGTGGCTGTGGTGGTCGTTGTGGTGTGACGGTAGAGGCTGTGGTGATGGCGGCTGTGGTAGTGCTACTTAGCTTGTTGCCGTCCAGTTTCTCACAACCATTTCCTAGGGAGCCTCCATCGATGGTTGTTGGTTAAGAGGAACTTATGCCCCCAAGTATCAGTCTTTCAGTTTCTTAGAATATTGCATAGGAAATAGAAAAAATATAAGGATAGGTTATACACCAAAAAATTCGTTGATATAATTTTTTACAATGTTGTAACTAGTATTATGCAATAGTTACAAATATTTTAACCTGGGCCAGAGCGATAGCACAATGGGTAGGGTGTTTGCCTTGCACACAGCCGACCCAGGTTCGGTCCCTGGCATCCCAGTTGGTCCCCTGAGCACCGCCAGGAGTAATTCCTGAGCAAGAGCCAGGAGTAACCCCTGAACATTGCGGGTGTGACAAAAAGAAAAAAAAATTTAACCTTTATTAAGTGTTTGCATGGCAGAACCTGGCAAGCAACCCGTGCCATATTTGATATGCCAAATACCAGTAACAATTATAGACCTCATTCCCACGACCTGATGGAGTGGTTTAAGGCTCTTTATGTTCCTGGAGCAAGCAGATGCTCTTGGGCTACACTTGCTTGCAACAGGACGTATGGAGATGTTACTGGTGCTAGCTCGAGCAAATCGATGATCACGGGAAGTCAAGTGATCAAGTGATCAAGTAACTAGTATTATATAATTTTGTTTAGCACATTGTTGTTTGAATGCTCACTTGGTCTATTGGTGTTTTTGCCTCTGAACATCTGTGCTGCATCCGAAAAGAAGCGGCGAATCCGTTTAAAGCGTGAGTGAGATGGTTTCTGCCTCCTACTGGTTTGGGGACACTTATCAAATAAACTCAGGGAATGCAACACCATCTTATGTCTATAAAAAGTTCTGATAATTAGAGGCTAAACTTGTCATACTTAAAACCAGAGGTTTACTTTATTTTATTGTTTATTTTTCTGCACCATACCCAGTGGTACTCTGGGGCTACTCGCAGCATAATGCTCAGGGGTCACTCATTGGCATGCAGAGCGTGCACACTTAGCCGTCCCCGGGCATCTAGAGCCAGTGGTTTAATTATGAAGACATTACACTCTCAAGCTTTTTACATTGATCCTTAAAAAGCTCTCATACTTTGCAAGACTGAATTATCAACCACTTTGGTTTCGGCTAAAATGTATAGACTCAGGTTTTTATTGCAATGTTGGCTCTGATATGAAAAAATAAAAAATAAACAGGTATTTGCTAAAGGTCTAGCAATTTTGTAACTAGTTAAATGATGCCAAAACAACTGCTGGCACATTCTAATTGTTAACAATGTGGTCGGAAAACACAGATAGTAATAGGAGAAGGTGTTGTCCAGAATATGTTAAAATAAAAGGAGCACAGTGGTTAAGGATCTGTCTACCTCTAATGCACAGAATAAAACAAGAGAAATAGAAAACGGAAACTGACTCTTCCTGTGTTCTCTCACCCCTGCAGTGTTGCTGTGCTCTGCCATGGATGCGATACACCTGGGCGACACCAACTAGCAACTGAAGTGACATTTCAAAGCAGCTGTTAGGAATTTCTCAAGGACCCCGAGCAATTGAAGGGATGGGAGGCACCGCGATGGATGGACAAAGGAGGCCAGAAATGTGGAAATGGCCATGGACAGAGGGCGAGTCTGCACCGGCTGACGATCCCAGAGCTGGGCAGAGCTATGGTGCCCGTCAGCGGGCTCTGCCCACAAGGGCTGCACTGCTCGAGCTGGGGCTCCGAGCCTGGACTGAAAGCGTTCCCAGACAGACACTCGCACGCTTGCTGGTGTGAGAAACCCAGCTCTCATTTCTCAAGGCTGACTCCTTTCAGAAATGTAGTCTGAGCTGAACCAACTGCACAGCTGGCGCTCTGTCCCCAGTACGTGTTATAACAGTTCCCGGTGATGAAATCGCGGATTAGAAGGATGTCTGAGATCAGCTCAGTGTGGACTTGGCCATTCGAGTTCGCACAGGAACAAATATTTAGTTCCCTCTTTTCAGAAAAGAAATGCCAGAGGAGCATTTGTTGCCATTAAGAAGTAGACGATACACTCATGCAGCCGGGGCACCCAGACATGAGCTCTGGAGCCAAACAGTGTCCTGAAGAACATTTCAGTAGAAACCCTGGGAAGTCCTGCGATCGAAATGAAAGAAAACAAAGCACAAGTGCTGGGGTCAGTTGCCAACAGGGGAGGAATTGTTGGTGCTGGTCACATGGGCTTCAGGTATGGTCACATGGGTGGTAGGTATTAGTAGCGTGAGCGGTAGGTGCTGGTCACGTGGGCTGGAAGGTGCTGGCCACATGGGCAGCAGGTGCTGGTCACGTGGGCTGCAGGTGTCATCATGTGGGCGGCAGGTGCTGTTCACATGGGCAACTGGTGCTGGTCACGTGGGGAGCTGGTGCTGGTGCGTGGGCCTTGGGCTGCAGGTGCTGGTCACTTGGGCAGTCAGTGCAGGTCATGTGGGCGGCAGATGCTGGTCACGTGGGCGCGTTGCTGGTCACGTGGGCTGTAGGTGCTCGTCAAGTGGGCAGCAGGTGCTGGTCCTGTGGGCCACTTGTTCTGGTCACATGGGGAGCTGGTGCTGGTCACGTGGGCGGCGGTGCAGGTCACATGGGCAGCTGGTGCTGGTCACGTGGGCAGCTGGTGCAGGTCACATGGGCAGCAGATGCTGGTCACGTGGGCTGCAGGTGCTGGTCACGTGGGAAGCCGGTGCGTCCGTGGACTGTAGGTGCTGGTCACGGGGCAGCGCGGTGCTGGTCGGGGCGGGTGCTGGTCAAGTGGGCCAGGTGCTGGTCACGGGCGCGTGCAGGTCCGGGCAGCTGTCTGGCCTGGACTGCGTGCGGCCGGTGCTGGTCATGTGGGCGGCAGGTGCTGGTCTGGGCAGCAGATGCTGGTCCGTGGGCAGCAGATGCTGGTCACGTGGGCGGCAGCTGCTGGTCACGTGGGCGCGCGCTCCTAGGCAACTGGTACTGGTCACGTGGGCGGCAGGTGCTGGTCACGTGGGCTGCAGGTGCTGGTCACGTGGGCTGCAGGTGTTGGTCACATGGGCGGCAGATGCTGGTCACGTGGGCTGCAGGTGCTGGTCACGTGGGCAGCTGGTACTGTCACGTGGACTGTAGGTGCTGGTCATGTGGGCAGCAGCTGCTGGTCACGTGGGCAACTGGTGCTGGTCATGTGGGCAGCAGGTGCTGGTCACGTGGGCAGCAGGTGCTGGTCAAGTGGGCTGCAGGTGTTGGTCCGTGGGCAGCTGGTGCGTCACTGGGCAGCTGTGCTGGTCACGTGGACTGCGCTCTGGTCACGGGGCAGCTGGTGCTGGTCGTGGGCGCGGTGCTGTCACGTGGGCAGCAGATGCTGGTCACGTGGGCTGCAGGTGCTGGGCATGTGAGATCAGGAGTTATTCACCTGGGGTGTAGGTGCTGCTTATATGGGCCTCAGGTGTTGGTCACGTGGGCAGAATCTTGCACTATGGGATGAGATGGAGGACAGGGCCAGGTCTATGTAGGGTAGGTTTTATTCCCTGAAAAACGAGGGTCAGGCAGGAGCCATACCCAAAATGATCTGGGATGGAAAGGGCTGGACACGGACTTTTCCAGAAAATGTCCCAGCCAGACAGAAGGCAGTGTCTGGTGGCCTCGGGGGCTTTCAGAGGAGGGTCAGCGGGGATGCGGACCCTGCAGGGGAGTTAAGTGGGCACAGGGGGGCGCTCCTGCCTCCATCCCTCAGAGCACTGTCCTTCTGGGTCTCCTGTGCCTCCCCTGGCCCTGGTCCCTGTCTCTGCAGACGCCTGGAGGATATAAACCCACTGTGGTCAGGCCCGTTCCCTGCTGCTCAGGAGACCGGAATCCTTCAGACCAGTCCCTCCTTCAGCAGCTCAGGGAAGGCCATGGACCGCACACAGGCACACACTGCTCACTCTCACCGCCCACACTCACACAGTCACACATGCACACTCACACACATACACACATGCTCACACTCACACGTGCACACACAGATCATACATGCATTCTCACACACAGCTCACCCTCACACACACTCACACACGCACATACACTCATACTCACACACATGCTCAAACACTCATATACTTACACATGCCGAACATACTCATCACTCACGTGCTCACACACATGCACACATCACATGCACTCACACATACACTCATACAGGCACACATACATGCACACATGCACACAGAGATACACTCAAACACTTGCTCACACATGTACAGTCATGCGCACTCATATACAACCCACACACTCACATGTACATGCAATCACACGCTCCGTGAGTTTCTCTAGTTCATCAGACAAGGTGGGCATCGTGGCTGCCAACTCTGCATCGTCCCACCCAGCAGCGCCTACAGGCGGCTCCCAGTGGGCGGCCCCAGGCGCGTGTTGTCACGGTTCCTCCCAACCCATGCTCACCGGCAGATCTGAGTGGGACGCATCCTTAGCACTGCCTGCTGGGGCCCCCACCCTGGGCTTCTGCCCTGGCTAGTGTGGAGAGGAAGCAATGGTGGAATGCTGGCCTGGCCGCGGCCTGCTGCAGGTCTGGGGAGAGGCACTCGGTCAGCGCGTCCCAGAGTAATCCTATTAGCGTGGCCACTGGGCCTGCATCCAAGTCATCAGCGCCTCTCAGGACACAAATCATCTTCCTGTTGGCAAGGCTGCTCAGGGCCGAATCTGGCGTCTGTAGCCGCGGCTCTGTCAGGGTCAGGGATGGCCAAGGGGCAGGTGAAAACCCAGTCCAGCGGCTCTCCAGTTTATTCCATAGAACTGCCCTGCGGCGCTCTGTGTCTGAAGGAAAGACTCAAACCTGGCACTTGTTAGAGAGCCACTTCTTCAACCCAAACAGAGTTTGGTGTTTGAGGATCTCCTGTTTTTCTTGGCTCATTCCAAACTTATTTGGAGCCTCCTGGATGCCCCAGGAAGGATGTGCAACAAACATCAGGTGTGAGCTCCTGGGGAAAGGCAGGAAGAAGCTTCTGCACCATCTCCCCAGGGCAGGACAGAGGCCCGACAGAGTGTCAGTCTGACAGTGTCAGCCAATGTGCTGTCACCCATCCCGTGCTCCTCGCCTGGAGGCGCGAACTCAAGACGGTTCTTGGGCAATGTTTGGTTGTCAGAAATATGAATGAATCGGGCCAGAGAGACAGACATGGCCTTACCCGTGTCCAGCCCGAGCTCAATCTCCAGCTCTCCATACAGTCGCTGAGCCCCACCAGGAGTGAGCCCTGAGCTCAGAAGCAGGAGGAAGTCCTGAGCAGCACCAGGTGTGGCCAATACCACACAAGGACATACTTATGCTGGACTTAGAGATGACTGCAACAGTATGCTACCTGCACAGCAGAGCTTGGCAAGCTACCCGTGTTGTATTTGATATGCCAAATACCAGTAACAATTATAGACCTCATTCGGAATGGATTGTGGCTCTATATGTTGCTGGAGCAAGCAGATGCCCTTGGGCTCTACTAGCATGAGACAGGACATATGGAGATGTTACTGGGGCCGCTCGAGCAAATCGATGAACAACGGGAAGACAGTGACAGTGATAGACAAATGATTGATTCGACTTCATTCATACAAAAAGTCTGCACTAAATAAAGTCTGCACTCACGAGTGCTGAGGGCTGGACTGCCCGGCAGGCTGTGGCCATGGGTGGTGTGGAAGGAGGACACAGCGGAGCGTCTCTCCTTTGGAACCGGCTCCCCTGGCACCGAGGATGGGTTCAGCTGTCCCTGTCCGCGTGGAGGAGAGTGTCCCGGGGCACCCCGCTATCCCTCTAACATGGAGGAGAGTGTCCAGGGTGCCCCGCTCTCCCTCTCACATGGAGGAGAGTGTCCAGGCGCCCCCGCTATTCCCTCACATGGAGGAGAGTGTCCAGGGCGCCCCCCCCCACTATTCCCTCACACGGAGGAGAGTGTCCAGGGTGCCCACGCTATTCCCTCACACGGAGGAGAGTGTCCAGGGTGCTCCCGCTATTCCCTCACACGGAGGAGAGTGTCCAGGGCGCCCCTGTTATTCCCTCACACGGAGGAGAGTGTCCAGGGCGCCCCCGCTATTCCCTCACATGGAGGAGAGAGTCCAGGGCTCCCCCGCTATTCCTCTCACTGACCCCTCACTGCCATCATCTTCTATCTGCATCTGTGGGAGCAGCCAATGCCCGTGTCCACCCATGAGTTGGTTTAGTTTAAAGATCACACAGTATGACAGCCAAGGGACACACACACACGTGCACACACACCATCATATACACATGTACACACTGTCATACACATGCACACCATCACGCACACCATCACACACATACCATCATACACACATCACCACATACACCACCACACACACCATCACACACACACCATCACACACACACCATCACACACACCATCACACACACACACATACCACACTTATCTCCACTGCATAGGATCTGGGGCTGGATTGTGCCAGACTCCTGCACCTGCCACCCCACCAGCCCTGGCCCAGTAAGTACCCAGCCCCCTCCTGCCCTCCGCTGGGACCACTAGGATCAGCAAAGGCTCAGTGGTTGGCTGCAGGCTCAAGTCTGTCAGAGGAGTCAGCCAGAACCGCGTGCACCTGGGGAAGAGGTGCAAAGGGCCCTGGGAACTCCTAGGACCCCATCAGGTGGCGCTTCTGACTGGAACAGAAGCTCCGAGGGCTGGGCTGCTTCCCTGCTGCAAAACGGAGGTGACAAACCATGCAGCACACACGCATAGGCGCCAGCGAGAAGGCTGAGAATCACCCTGTCACCATCCACTGTCGCAGCAAACACAGTCCAAATGTCTCGTGTCTGTTGCTTTTTGCACACACACAGGCTGCTGTCTCCTCTTGCTAATGCCTTGATCACTTGACATTCCGTTATTCATTGATGTGCTCAAGCGGGCACCAGTAACATTTCCATTTGTCCCTGTCGCGTGCCAGTGTAGCCCAATGGCATCTGCTTGCTCCAGGAATATGAAGAGCCTCAAACCGTTCCTTCAGGGTCTTGGCGAAGAAGTCTGACCATCTTGTAGGTGGGCGGCCACGTGATCTTTTGACGTCCCGTGGGATCCAGTCGGTAACGGCGCTAGTCCAGCGGTTGTCTCCAAATCGCATTACATGTCCAGCCCATCTGATTTTCGACGCCTTGGCAAACGAGACAGCGTCCCTGATTCTGGATCGTCGACGGAGGTCGGAACTCTGGATTCCTTCTCTCACTTGAGTGAGGCGTGATATTCCAAGCATAGCTCTTTCAATTCCTCTTTGGGAGACCCGAATAGTGTTCTCATCCTGCTTTTCGTAGGGCCCAGGTCTCTAAGGTGTATGTTAATGCAGGGAGAGCGGTAGAGTTGAAGAGATGTGCCTGGAGCCGGAGGTTCTTTGTCCTTTTTTAGCTATTTCTTCAATGCTCTTGAAGGCATTCCATGCCGCTCTCTTCCTCCTGCGCAGCTCAGGTTTTAGGTCGTTCATCATGTTGACTTCTCGACCTTGGTACACATAACTGTTGCATTCAGAGATGTTTGTTCCATTGAGAGTGAATGGAACATCTAGAACCAGATCATTTTTCATGAACATAGTTTTGTTGAGATTCAGCTGTAGACCTATCTTTCCACATTCTCGGTCGAAGTCAGTCAGCATTTGTGCCACTTGACTAATGTTTGGTGTTACTAGAACAATGTCATTAGCTAAGTGGAGGTGGTTTAGTTGCCGACCGTCTATCTTCACTCCCATTCCTTCCCATTCTAATTGTCTCATGACATTCTCAAAGGGTGATGTTGAAGAGTTTCGGTGAAATGGTATCACCCTTCCAAACCTCTCTTTTTACATCAATGATCACTTCCTTATAGTGAGATCCTGGTGAGATCCTGGTGGTGAATCCATAATACAGCTCACGGAGGATCTTGATGTATTGGGTTTGAACGCCCTGTTTGGCTAGGGCTTTGATGACCGCTTCAGTCTCCACAGAATCAAAGGCTTTCTTTAAATCAATGAATGTGAGACAAAGCAGTATCTTGAACTCTCTACAAATCTCAATGAGCTTGGTTACCGTGTGGATATGTTCGATTGAGCTGAATCCTTTCCAGAACCCAGCTTGCTCGCATGGTTGTCCTTCATCTAATGTTCTGCCAATCCTGTTCAGGATGACTCAAGGTGAACAGCTTGTAGATGACGGACAACAGGCAGATGGGGCGATAATAGCCAATGTCGTGGAGGTCTCCCTTCTTGTACAGTAGAACTGTCCTGCTGGTTTTCCTTTGGGAGGGCACCTTGCATTCAGACAGGTAGCGTGTGAAGAGCCGAGCCAGTGTATTGATGAGTACTGACGGCAGATTCTTCAGGTGTTCAGGTCTGACTTTGTCTGGGCCTGGTGCTGTTTGCTTCTTTACCGACGAAATGGCATGTCGGATTTCAGAAGGGAGAACGTTGGGAACAACATATCCATCCTGCGGAATTTGGTATGTGGGCAGGTGGACGTGGCTATCAAAGAGATCTGAGTAGAAGTCCTGGATAATCTTCTCCATGTGGCATGTTTCGGGATCTTTCATGTCAGAGTCCTGTGTGTATGACATAATTAACGGCCTGAGCCTTGGTCTCCAAAGCACCGAGAACAGGGCGCGGCTCCGCTGTTCCTGCTTCTGCCCAAGTCCCGAGTTTCTGAGACAGGCTCCACCTCTGCACAATATTTGACCTTTGGATACTTGAGATCTGGGCAGGTGTTTGGGAAATATTTACTGAATGAGAGAGAAAAATAAACAAATGAATAAAACTTTGCATTGAGTATCCTTGCAATTAACATGAACATGTTCGAGTTCAGGATCCGTGGGAGCTGCAGCCCTGCTTTGCCCGGTCCAGCTCTGCTTTCCTCCTCACCTGACCTCTTTCTCCTTTCTGCTCTAATCTAATCGGACACGAATAATGCTTTCTGGGAAACAAGCTTCGGGTAATGCAAACACGAGGCTGGTGGTGAGCTACAGCTGCACCAGAAAATGAATATTTAGAAAATATTGACCACGTTGTGTTTAGTGTTCAATCCCAATAGTCCCGGTACAGGTTTTAAGTTACATTCTATCTATCATCATGGAAATAACTGTCAACGCTGAACTTCTCCAAGCACAGGCTGTGTGAGTAGTGTGAATCAAGAGCAGCAGTCCTGGTAAGCGACAGACACACAGCATATGGGAACAATGACAGACACTCAACCCCACAAATGCCCCAACTCTGCCGTAACGTCCACAGGCATGGAGCAGGCCTTAGGAGTTACAGCTTTCAGTTTGGAAACGCAGAAGTCCTTGTGTGCCAACCAGATTTTGAGTCACTGTTCTACCAGCCAAGGAAAGATGAAGGTGCAGGAAGAGAGGCAGTGAAAGTAGGTGAAGCCGTGTCCAGCGTCCAGTGCCAACGTTGCTGCTAGAAAGCCAATAGAGGAGCGGAGGTGGGCCTAGGTGCCGTCCCTCCACATTCTCCTAGGGGTGCGGAACCTTGAAAGCTTAGGGACGGACAGCAGCAGGTTCTGCGCCTTCGCTCGCTTGCTCGGGCCCTCCTGCCCTTGGGTGCAGTCACAGCCTCTGCCGTGTTGCGGGAGGCGGAGCCCCCACCGGCCCGGGGACAACAGGCACAGCCACGTGACTGACCGTGCCCCGTCCTTGGCTCTCTGCAAACGTTCTTGCTCTCTTATCTGCTATTTTATCAGTTACTTTGATTTTTGCCTTTGTCCTTCTGCGGCTGGCAGCAGAAGGTGGCACTACCTGCGATCTGTTACTGGCATCTACTGAGCCCTGCACCCTCTCCTGCCTCAGGCTCCACCATCAGGCTGTGCTGGGCGTCTGTCTCTCCAGCCCCCTCTGTGATAAGCAGGTAAATGGTGAGTCACGGCCCTTTGCTTCTTCGGAAAAGTGAAAGTGATCAATCAGGGTGTGGACAACCTCAGCTCGTCATCTTGGGGCTGAGAGACAGGGCAGGGCTGAGGCCCAAGGCCTGGCTCCTCCCTGCACCATGCGGCTCCTGCTCAGAATGTGCACTGTGGCCTCCTCGGATCCTCGTGCTGACCCTGTTTGGCTCCTCCTGCTCGGTTGTGAGCTGCGGCCACTTCGGCACTTTGCGTTGACCTGGACTGGTTGGCCTCTTTCCTCTCCAGGAGCCACTGGACACCAACAAAGTAAGAGTCTCACAGCCTCACGGCCCAGCACACATGAGGGTGGCCTGGCCACAGCAAGCCCTGGTGTCGCAAGTGCCCAGGTTAGGCGCTGGCCCCAGAAGCACAGGGGACCGCTGGAGCGATCAGGGGCTGGGGTAGGTGTGGGGAAGACGGGCACTGTCCCTGCCCACATGCAGGCCTGACGGCTGTGAGCCTGGTGACCTGCAGCTGGCGGACTGCGGTGTGGCGCCCACTGCAGGTGGACACTGGAAAGGCCAGGCGAGACACACAGGGGCTTTACAAGGAATCATACACACAGTATGACACATACATGCCTACACATGTGCATGCATGTGTGTATGTAGAAACCGTGTCCTTGCCCTACTGGTGCCCCCAGAGCACACGGCACATTCTGGCACAGCTGAGGGGCCCAGGCCGGCGGCGTGCAGATTGCATTAGTGAGGAAAGGACCTATTCATTACAGGCATCTGTGCGTCAGAGGCTGACGAATGTCAGGGACAAAATAAGGCCCCCGACGTCAGAGCGACCCCCGAGACATGCCGCTCTGACATGCAGATTCCTGAGAGCTGAGGTCCCTGGAGGTCCGCAGCCCCTGGACTCCAGGGAGGCAGCTGGTTGGGTGGCACCCCAGGAATAAAAGCCGTTCTGTTGGCAGAAGCATCCTGCAGACTACGGCCATGGATGACCACATGTCCACACGGAAAGCCTGTCCCTGACACCCAGCCTGCCCTGCTAAAGCTCGGGATGCAGAAAACCATGGGGCCCAATGCCCTCCCACAGGGTGTATACCTGAGAGCATGTGGCTTGGGGAAACCACAGCTGGTGGTGCTCAGGCTCACTCCTGACTCTGCTCAGTGCTGACTCCTGGTTCTGTGCTCAGGGCTCACTCCTGGTTCTGTGCTCAGGGCTCACTCCTGACTCTGTGCTCAGGGCTCACTCCTGACTCTGTGCTCAGGGCTGACTCCTGGTTCTGTGCTCAGGGCTGACTCCTGACTCTGTGCTCAGGGCTGACTCCTGACTCTGTGCTCAGGGCTCACTCCTGACTCTGTGCTCAGGGCTGACTCCTGACTCTGCTCAGGGCTCACTCCTGGCTCTGTGCTCAGGGCTCACTCCTGGCTCTGTGCTCAGGCTGACTCCTGACTCTGCTCAGTGCTGACTCCTGGTTCTGTGCTCAGGGCTCACTCCTGACTCTGTGCTCAGGGCTGACTCCTGACTCTGCTCAGGGCTGACTCCTGGTTCTGTGCTCAGGGCTGACTCCTGGCTCTGTGCTCAGGACTGACTCCTGACTCTGTGTTCATTTTTCATCCTGACTTTGTGCTCAGGGCTGACTCCTGGCTCCGTGCTCAGGGCTGGCTCCCAGCTGTGTGCTCAGGGCTGACTCCTGGCTCCGTGCTCAGGGCTGGCTCCCAGCTGTGTGCTCAGGGCTGACTCCTGGCTCTGTGCTCAGGGCTGGCTCCCAGCTGTGTGCTCAGGGCTGACTCCTGGCTCTGTGCTCAGGGCTGACTCCTGACTCTGCTCAGGGCTGACTCCTGGTTCTGTGCTCAGGGCTGACTCCTGGCTCTGTGCTCAGGACTGACTCCTGACTCTGTGTTCATTTTTCATCCTGACTTTGTGCTCAGGGCTGACTCCTGGCTCCGTGCTCAGGGCTGGCTCCCAGCTGTGTGCTCAGGGCTGACTCCTGGCTCCGTGCTCAGGGCTGGCTCCCAGCTGTGTGCTCAGGGCTGACTCCTGGCTCTGTGCTCAGGGCTGACTCCTGGCTCTGTGCTCAGGGCTGACTCCTGGATCCGTGCTCAGGGCTGGCTCCCAGCTGTGTGCTCAGGGCTGACTCCTGGCTCTGTGCTCAGGGCTGGCTCCCAGCTGTGTGCTCAGGGTCACTCCTAGATCTGTGCTCAGGGCTGACTTCTGGCTCTGTGCTCAGAGCTTACTACTGGCTCTGTGCTCCGGGTCACTCCTGACTCTGTACTCAGGACTGACTCCCAGCTGTGTGCTCAGGGCTGACTCCTGGGTCTGTGTTCGGGGTCACCCCTGGTGGTGCTCAGAAACAGGCAGGTTGGCCTCATACAGGCAGATGTTGGCTTTGTGTTTCTCACTGACCTCTAGAAAGTGTTTTTCACATTTTCTGTATGTTCACTTGATTGCGCAGCTGAGAGAAGCCCGGCGGAGATCCTGTCTCTGCTGCCCTGGAGGCTGCGCGGTGAGCCCGGCAGGGCACAGGGCCTGAAAGGAGCGAGACCTTGTGCCAGGCCGGCCACTGCCTCACGCTGCAGCGCCTCAGACCTGCAGTCACGTGGCAGGAGGCGGTGGTGTTGGGGTGGCTCCGGCTGACCCCGGGCCCTCTCACGCACACCGAGACAGGAGAGCACGGAGGGCTGGGGCAGACAACTGACACCATCTGAAACATGTCTTTATTTTGATTTATTTTTCATTTCTAATCACATTTTGCTGATTTCTCCCCTTGATTTCAGGGCCGCAAAGGTCAGGAGTCCAGGCTAGCACAGAGAAGTACGAGCAAAGCCTCCTCTCATGGCCGCCAGCTCATCCTTAGTGCACCGGGAGCCTGCCCCTGCCCTGCACGCTCAGCCTGTCCCTGTGGCTCACCGTGCCTGGGACTCACCTAGAGCGAGGAAACAGCAGAGCAGTTAGGGTGGGCGCACACCAGGCATGGTCCAGGCCCTGCTCCCCGCCACCTCACCACTCCCAAGGCTCGGTCCACGCTCTGTCCCCAGCCCCATGCGACCCCCAAGATTCGGTCCAGACTCCGCCCCAGCCCCACACGACCCCCAAGACTCGGTCGGACTCCACCCCCCAGCCCCACACGGAGCCCCTAAGCACTGTAGGGCCTGAGCAGCTCCTGGTCTTCAGGTTCTCGCTCCTGACGAGGGCCTGGCTGATTGAGAACCACCATGGGCCCTGCTCAGGAGATATAAGTGAATTTAAAAAGGATGAAGCAAAGTAAAAGAGAACAAAATAAAATAAAGCAAGATAGAATAAGGTAAATTACAATAAAATTAAGTGAGTTAAAGTCAAGTCATATAGCATAACATAAAGAAAATGAACGACAACAGCGTAAAGCAGAGCAATGTAGAGTATCATGAGTTACGGCAAAGCAAGGCAGAGCAAAGCGGGTACGGCAGAGCGGGGTACGGCAGAGCGGGTACGGCAGAGCGGGGTACGGCAGAGCGGGTACGGCAGAGCGGGGTACGGCAGAGCGCGGTGCGGCAGAGCGCGTGCGGCAGGAGCGGGTGCGGCAGAGCGGGGTGCGTATAGTTGACAGGGCTGGGCATGGCAGCAAGGCAGGTCTGGGCAGGGCTGGGCATGGCAAGGCGGTGCAGGTTAGGGCAGTGCTTGGAGGTCAGGGCTCGGCAGGGCTGGGCAGTGCAGGGCTGGGCAGTGCAGGTCGAGCAGGGGAGGGCACGGCTGGGCAGGGCTGGACAGCTGAAGCTCCACAGAGCTCGTGTGCATGGAGCATTCCGGACCTCCTCAACCACCTACGGGAGGGTTTACTGAGAGCTTTTCTCCTAGACCTCATCTCCTCTGAAGCAGAAACTATCACCACCTCCTTGACTCCTCTGTAGCAGTATCAGAGCTGGTTTGGGGGGGAGAAGGATTGTGGCTGCCAAACTGTCCCAGGAGCTGGCCCGAGTGTCGGGTGCTGTCCCTGACTCCCCGTGTGGGCACAGCCCCGGCCCCCTTGCAGAGTTCAGCCCCGTCCCCATGGGCCCAACTCTTGGACAAGCCCCCCAGGCCCTCAGGTGGAAGCAAGGTGTTCCTCCTCGTCTCATCATTCCTGAAAGCCCACATGGCTCGCAGTGGCCGCAGCGAGCAGGCAGAGTCAGGACTAGGCTCCGTTTTCTTCGTTTCCCAGGACCAGCTGGCTCCTACTGATCCGGAAGGTCCCACCCAGGGGCTCAGGCTCCAGACTGTTTCCCGGGTGCCTGCACGGGGCTGGGGCCTTCCGCTCTGAGCGAACGAGCCTGTGCCAGGTGGCTCCATCTCGAGCTTGGTGGACGCTCAGAACCAGTCGGGCGTGCTCTCCTCCCACTCAGCGGCAGCTTATAATTTGTGTCATCGTCCACGTTCATTTGTTAAATGTTATGCTTTAATAATTGAAATTGGGATGGGTCTTTGACTGAGTATCCAAATTTTGTGGTTTGGATATATGCCAAAAAGCCCATTAAATCACCCACAGATGCTAAACCTGACTGCCCTGAGCTGGGCCAGTTGGTGGTTTGAGAGATGAATTAAAAAAATAAATTGGCCTTTGCTATAACTGACATCGCTTACCATTATTCAGAGGGCGCTTCCGACACTGGGAACAGGAATGGTTTCTGGGGGTAATAGCACAGTGGGTAGGGCACCTGCCTGCATGCTGCCAACCCCAGTTCAATGCCCAGAACTAAGGGTTCCCTGAGCACCACTACGAGTGATCCCTGAGCACACAGCCAGGAGTAAGCCCTGAGCACAGCCGGATGTGACCCCAGACTCAAACAAATCGCAAACTGCTTTCCTTAACTCAGGGTGTGCTCCAGGCCGTGGCTGATGTTTGCCGCAGCTGCAGGCTCACTGAAAACTCTGTGGAAAGGAAAGAATTCAGACACGAATGTCATGCTGAAGCATCCGAATGAGAAAATCCACCAAGACACAAATACATGTGGACTTTCAAATGTATTCCAAATGGGGGAAGAAAATAACATCTCATTCCTTTGCAGGGTGACCTGCCTGCCTGCCTGCCTGCCTGCCTGCCTGCCTGCCTGCCTGCCTGCCTTCTTCCTGCCAATGCTCAGGAGTTACTGCCAGCTCTGAGCTCAGGGATCACTTCTGGCATGACTGGGGGACCGTATGTGACGCCAGGGATTGAACCTTGGTCAGCCACACAAACAAGGTAAATGTCTTCCTGCTGTACTCTCGCTCCAGTCCCCCTAAATTGTTTTACCTATTAAACTACCATTATTTAAGTAAATTCATGTAAAATGGAGAAATAACATCCCACTATAGCGCTGTCAACAATGACTTTTCAGGGCTGGTCATGCTGAGTGGTGCATAAGGGCTTCATTTAAGAACTGTGATTTCACAGGGATTTAGATTAATAAGGACTTTCAAGAGATTAATTCATTCACTTGTAACCAAGGTGGACTATAATTATGCTGATCTAGGGAAATTCTCCAGCATATTCGGTACTTACATTTTTAACAAGCATTTTCTCTCCCACCTTTCAGTGAGACTACGTATATAAACCCTGGATGTAGTTCGTCCGTTATTTAGCTAAAGAAAGTGAACACTTTTAATTTTATTTAGGATGAACCTGACAGATATTGGATGCTGGGTAAAGCTCTAATGCTTTTCTCCTTTGCATGATCTTTATTTTCCTTAAAAATGATCGCAGGGTGGAGGGACAGAACAGAGGTTAAGTGCTTACATTGTGTCTGTGGCCCACACGTAGTCCCCCTGAGCACAGCGGCGGGAGGAAGCTCTAATGTGCCAGGTGTGTCCATACAGAAATGAAGGGTTTGAGCATGGTCTTATCTGCAGATTTTGCATAACACGTGCACGTGTGTCAGTCGTGGTGTAGGGATTCTACATAAGAATCTCCAAATAGACACTCATTCATATTCATGCAACCAGCAATGGGCCCTATCAGGTTTGAGCTAGCTCAGAAAGGAAAGGAAAAACCTGGCTGCAGCTGAGACACGTTCTCCCTGAAACGGAGTCACTGCGGAGAACGCGTGTGTGGACCGATGGACCCGATGGACCCTATGATGGACAAACATCAGTAAATATGGAGCATCCGAACAGCAGTTTGCTCTCCCATAGTCACGGGTCATCTCCTGGACTTTGAAGGTCTCTTCCTGCTCCCTGACAGCTTCTATCAGGTCCAGGTGCATTTTAGATGTTTAAAGTCGCAGCCAAAGGTCCATGGATGCCTGCAGCTTGGTTGAGGCCTGTAGGTCATTACAGGACAGCCTCAACCTTCAAACTCCAGCAGGCGCTCTCTCTCTCTCTCTGTCTCTCTGTCTCTCTCTCTCTCTCTCTCTCTCTCTCTCTCTCTCTCTCTCTCTCTCTCTCACACACACACACACACACTCCCTCCTGTGAGGCGTCTGTCGCAACCTGCACACAGGGCTGCTGTGTGTGCTCACAGGGGTACAGGGGTGTGGCCTTCATGGAAGAGGTACAGGAAGAGTTGGTGCATGCCTGCTGTCTCCATTGCTGCCATTCTGTGGGCTGGAGTTGCTGCGAGTGACTGACTGACTTTTCAGCACAGCATACCCATACCCAACAGCTGAGACAATGGAAACCAACTTCCTGTCTCTTCCCTAGGCCAGCGGCCATCAGCTGCTTCCCATTCTCTTTGTGATGAGCCGAGTGAAATGATAGTCAGCCAAAACGTGTGAGCAGCGGTTCTTGGTGTGAGCAGCAGTTTGAAAAGACAGCCTCTAAAACGGGTGATGGTCTGAGGCCAAGACTGCTCCTTCTCGGGGCCTGGTCTAAGTTAAAATCCCATTTCCTGTTTGTACGTTGAGAAAAGTTCTTGGAAAGGGGGAGAAAAAAGACAGTTTAATTATTGAACGTCCGCACAGAAAAGAAATGTCAGCACACACGTCTGACTCCTCTGCCACTTCGTTCCAACTGCGAGCCCGTGTCGCTCTTTGGTGTCCGAGCCGCGTGCGTGTTGCAGAGTCAGAAGCCAGTTTCAGGGGCCAGCAGGGGAGCCCCTTTAGCTCACGACCCCAGATTTCACATGGGTCTTGGTGCAGAGCATTCATCCTCTGGGCTTGTACTAGCTCTGGCCCGGCACCAATAAGTCAGAATCTGTCTGTCTGTCCACCCTCACATTGCAGAGAGGAAGGTTCCTTCCTCCTGCGTGGACGTCGAGGTGATTGGGGTCCCCGGGAACTCTGAGCTGGGCCCTGTCTGCCCCGTGGGTGCCCTGGGCGAGGGTGCAGTGTCTATGCCCTGCACCCAGCCTGAGTTCAGGATGGTTTACACAGCAGCAAGAAAGCTGCTCTCAGCTGGAAAAGTCATGCCGAGTTGATCTATTGGCTAATTCCCTGGCTAAATATTTACAACAATGAACTGCTTTTTGTTTTAAAGCTCTGAGTCCAGCTATTCGGGATCTCTGATGAGTTTATCTCTGCACTAACTAATGGCCATGCTTGACCTCGGGGAGATGACTATATATGGCCCGACGGTATTGCTCGTTGGATATTATGTTCCCGTGTGAAGCATCGACTTCTCAGCCAGAGCCGACCGGAAACTCTGGGGCTGTGGCTCCTGGCTCCTCGCTGTGTCCGCTTGCTCAGACACAGAAACCCCTCCCTATTCTCTGGAAAGGGCACCGAGGTGATACGTCCTCAACTCACGGACCCACACGAGCAGCCGTGGACTAGCTCAGAGTCAAGGTGAGATCTGCTCCGCTGCACGAAGACAGAAACACAGGCTGAGTCTTTCCGAGTCAGGGGCTGGGGGTCTCAGTGGCTCTGGAGCACGGTCCTGGGACACAGTCTCACAGAGGCAGGGAGCCCATATTTCTCTGGGGCTGTGACTCCTCCTTGCAACCTCCACTCTGCAAGTCTGGAACAGCATCGAGTTCTGGGTGCTTCTGCCTTCGCTGCCCTGCTCGTCTGTGTCCGGGCGTGTGTAAGCGTGTAAACTAGAGCACGTGTGCAGAGAGCTGCGCCTGCACGCATCGAGGAGGTCCGCTTCCACCTGGAACTGCTGGACGCAGGCCATATCGTCGCAACAGAGGCAGGACCTGCACTGGTGTCCATGACTCAGCCACCCTACCTGCGTCCCCAGTCTCCTCCCCACTGCCTGGGGTCGGTTTGGTCAAGGGCTATTGTCTGATCCTGTCTGACCCTTGCTTTTCTTCTACCCCACAGATGAGTGAGCTCTTCCAGTGTTCCTCCTTTTCCTCAGACTTACTCCACTTTACACGACACCCTCTAGTTCTGTCCGCACTGCAGGTAACTGAAAGATTCCATCTTTTCTTGGCTGGCTTGTATGAAGCATCACAGTATTCTATGGTGTGTGTGTATTAAGTAGCTTCTTTTTCGCCCTATTGTTGGACATGTGGGTTGTTTCCCGTATTCTGACTATTGGACTAAATGCTGAGACGAACAGAGGTGTGCATCGTTTTGAGATGACGTTTTTACGTTTGGGGATAGAGGCCAAGAGGAGTAGTAGGTGGGTGGTGTGGGCTCTCTATATTAACTTAGTGAGGAATTTCATGCTGTATTCCATAGAGGCTGTACAGGTGACACCCCCAGCTGTGAACGCTCTTCCCTTTCTCACGGCACCCGGCCAACATCTCCCGATTTTGTTTTGTTTCTGACCGTTGCCATTCTCAGGGGTATGAGATGATATCTCATTGCTATTTTTATTTGCGTTTTCCTGATAATATTAATAATGACCACTTTGGGGTGGCTGATTGCCCTCTGCATGTCTTCAGGGAAATGTCTGTTATCTCCTCGCCCCATTTTTGGATGAGGTTATTGTTTGTTTGTTTGTTGTATTTTGCTGTGGACATTTTTGCCATTTGTGCCTTGGAAATTAGCCCTTGGTCTGATGTACTATGTGAAATATTTCTCCTATCCACTTGGGCGTCTCTTTTATTGTAGGTAGCCTGAGTTTCTTTAGTTGCGCAGAAGCTTCTACATTTGATGCCATCTTATTTTTTTTGTTGTTATTTTTTTTCTCTGGAGTCAAATAATTGAATGCACCTTTGTGGTCCATATCAGGGACAGATTTATCTGCGTGTTTTCAATTAATTTTATGGA
Organism: Cryptotis parvus; assembly: GCA_021461705.1. Taxonomy (NCBI): domain Eukaryota; kingdom Metazoa; phylum Chordata; class Mammalia; order Eulipotyphla; family Soricidae; genus Cryptotis; species Cryptotis parvus. The sequence goes on along the minus strand of JAJIBD010003906.1, from coordinate 124,820 downwards.
CTCTGTAATTTTATGTAAATTTATGTAAATTTATGTATTTTATGAAATTTCTAGGCTTTTAAAATACACTTCAAATTAACTCTTGTGAATGGTGTGAATTATGGGTTGTTTCATTTTTGAACGAGCGGTGATGTGGCTCTATGTTTGGTGAGGCTTTCCTGGCTCCACTCCATGCTCCCAGCCCTTGTCACAGTGAGTGCCTGTAGGTCTGAGGGACGCCCCTGTCACAGTGAGTGCCTGTAGGTCTGAGGACGTCCCTGTCACAGTGAGTGCCTGTAGGTCTGAGGACGTCCCTGTCACAGTGAGTGCCTGTAGGTCCGAGGGCGTCCCTGTCACAGTGAGTGCCTGTAGGTCTGAGGACGCCCCTGTCACAGTGAGTGCCTGTAGGTCCGAGAGACGCCCCTGTCACAGTGAGTGCCTGTAGGTCCGAGGATGTCCCTGTCACAGTGAGTGCCTGTAGGTCGAGGAGCGTCCCTGTCACAGTGAGTGCCTTGTAGGTCCGAGGGCGTCCCTGTCACAGTGAGTGCCTGTAGGTCCGAGGACGTCCCTGTCACAGTGCGTGCCTGTAGGTCCGAGGACGTCCCTGTCACAGTGCGTGCCTGTAGGTCTGAGGGACGTCCCTGTCACAGTGAGTGCCTGTAGGTCTGAGGACGTCCCTGTCACAGTGAGTGCCTGTAGGTCTGAGGACGTCCCTGTCACAGTGAGTGCCTGTAGGTCTGAAGGTTTCTCTCTCTCTCTCAATTCCCTTCTATTAGACTGAGAGTCTTTTTCTCCAGCAACACAGTTTTGATTCCTGTCGCCTTGTAGTATAATTAAATGCCAGGAAACACAATGTCTCCCATCATTTTTTCCTCTCCTAATGACTGTTTTGACAGTTTTGCAATTCCATACAAGTTACTGCCAAATACCAGTAACAATTATAGACCTCATTCCATGACCTGATGGAATGGTTTGAGGCTCTTTATGTTCCTGGAGCAAGCAGGTGCCCTTGGGCTCTACTTGCATGAGACCGGGTCATATGGAGATGTTACTGGCGCCCGCTCGAGCAAATCGATGATGAACGGGAAGAGAGTGATACAGTGATACAAGTCTTAGCAATTGTTTTAATTGCTTGGATATGTCGCGATGTCCTGTCGGGATGGCACTGTCCTGCCCGCAGGAAGCTGAGCCCGTGCTGTGCTGTGTGGATGGAGGATGAGGGACAGTGAAGCCCCCTTGGGGTGGCAGGGGCTCTGGGGCAGGGGACTGGGTGCCTGAGGGGTCTGGGGAGACCATCTCAGTGTTCCGGCAAGGGCAGACACGGTTGGTTTGAGGGGACATTGCAGGGTTTCCTGCACAGGCTCTGAAACTTGCTGGGCAGTCAGTGTGGAGCCAGTTCTGACGTTTCTTACCTGCAGCCGCGGCCCAGAACCCTGGTGGAAACCTATTTCCTTTCTGCCCAGTTCCCAAGGCTCCTGCGCTAGCAGATGAGCAGAACAATGTCTGTCAAGAACACTCCAGGGACCCGCCAGGACTCCTGAACTCCCCACTCTAGCGCTGCCGTGAGCCGCTGGAGGAGGAGAAGTACGAGCTCGATCTGCAGCTGGACGACGCAGATAAAATATTTAAGAGTCTTGAAGTTGTGTCTTCAGCAGAGTGTTACGAGCCTGATTCTGAGTGTCACTCTGGTGCCAGCTTTCCCCACTCTGCTGGCCGCTAGAGGCAGCCTGGACGTCACTGCTGTGTCCAGGCCAGGGTTCCCGTGGGGGCCTGTCCGGACCCTGCTTCTCCTGCACTCTGGCCGGCCTTAATAGTCTGCCTGGCAACTGTTAACTTCTAGGGCCTCAGTCTGTTTTCCTGAGAGTGCGTTGTGCGTGCGGCACCCTGGGGTGTGGCGCTGCTCATTTTCCAAATGTGTTTGTTTGAGTTCCCCTCCTGGCGTCAGCGTGAACCAGAGCGTGAATGACAAAGCGCAGGCGCTGTTCCTACCTGAACCTAAAGCTCCCACAGCAAGAGCCCTCTCTCAGCAGCAATCAGTGCTGGGTCCAGATGGTGAGGAGAAGGGCCCACAGCGGCTTCGCTGAGTCCAGAGCGGAGCACGGCGTGGACAGGAGTCCACGGACACGTGCCTGGAGCCAGCCATCCTGGGGGGCCAGGCCCGGGGTCACTAAATCCAAGGAGATCGTCTGAGCACCGGACACTTGTGCTTTGAAGAGAAGGAGCCAGCAGGGGCTAAGACCGATTCGGCACCAGGACTAGGAACCACTGCTTGGACACAGCCCCTGGGGCTCTCACAGTCCCGCAGCCTGGGATGCACAACACACCTTCTGCCGGGCTCCTACTGCGGGTACCAACGCGATGCCAGCCCTGCATGGCACCAGGGCTGCAGGGACAAAGTCTCTGACCCTGAGACCTCTCTGCACCTTCGCTCTCTCCCCCACCCCACCGTCTTCTCTTCAGGGGGTCAGGGTGGACACGGGGTTCCCAGATCTCCAGGTCTATCTGGTGCTTCTAACCTGACAGGACTCTGGCTGGAAAAGCCCTTTTGGCCACTGTTGAATGGTCCAGGCCCACTGTAGCTCCTGCCGGTGTTGGCTCCTCTTCTGAATCCCGAGATCCTCCCGATCCTCTGCCAGACGCTCCATCCTGCACAGCTTCGCTCCCAGTGGGCCTCCGTCCTCCATTCCGATCTGTCTCCTCTGCGTCTGGTGAAGATGGAACCAAAGTGCCTCTGAGCCCCAGCCCTATGGTAGGAGCCGGGTCTGAGCACCTGGACCCGCCTTGCTCTGACAGTCCCCGAGCCAGCAGGAGGGTGGCTCATGTCACCTCGCTCTGTCAGCCCCGAGCCAGCCGGGCACTTCTGCACGCACTCTGCGTGGTTCTCTGCACCTTTACCTAGCACAGGGGGTTCTGAGACGAAGGTGAACGGTCACCCCTGGCTCAGGGATTTGCTGTGTCCAGACGTGAGAGGCAGCTTGTTTTTGGGCAGAGTTTTACAGCTGATGAGGGTAAAGCAGCAAGGGCTATGTGGCCAGCAGCAACCTCTGTTTCTGGAAACTCTTGAGGCACCACTTGGGGACCAGCTTATGCCTGCAAGGACCAGCCAGTGTCAATGCCGGGCCAGGTGGGACAGCTCTGTCCACGTTCAGAATCCAGTCCGTTGGGCACCTTTCTGGAACGTCCCCCACCCCCTACTGCACACGCCCTCAGGGCTGCTGGACGGAGACCCCATAGACCGGCTGTCGAGCCACTGTCCCCCTTACACCCAGCTGGCAGAGCCACCGTCCCCCAATCGAGACTTGGCCGAAGTCTCAAGTAGCCAAAGGAGCCTCTCAGCCCCGCCAGCAGCCACTCACACCCCTCCCTCCTTCCCTCTCTCAGCTGCCCTGTGGCTGTGGGGACCCTGTCCTGGCCTGGCCTGACCCTCTCTCGGTCAACTGACCCCAGTCTGATCTCTGGAAACCTTCAAGAAACTGGTGTTGAGACTTTTCACCAGCAGATGCTTCCCAAGGCTCGTTGCGAATGTGCGGCCCTATGGGAAGCTAAATGCACTCTTCTGTCTCCTGTGACTGGCTCCCAAACCTGCCGCTCAACACGCGGGCTCCTGCCTAGACATGGGAGCGGTTTTACATGCTTGGCTCGTCTAGACATGGGAGCAGGCACCCTAAGGAGCCAGAAGCTCCTGTGCGCCGCTCAATTCTACACCCGACTCAGTCCCCTGCAATCTCCCGATAGGCGGTCCCTGACCCCAAATGTTCTCCCTCGCCGTGGGGTCTGAGGAGAGATGGCTTCCAAAAAAAATAACATTTCATTTTCAAAAGTACTGCTGCCTCTCACTCAGCCGAATCTCAACCTATTCAGAAAATACTCCTCACAACCACAAGGAAAAATGTGGGAATCAACTTACAAGTCATCTACCAGGAATCAGGAGCTACAAGAGAGAGAGACAAACCTTGTTTAGTCAGATGTCTAACAGAACCAATCAGCAACTGTGGTTTTCTCAGCCTAGTGCGCTATGCAATTCCTAGAGTTCATGAAATAATCTTAGGAAATTTAAACAGTGATCAGCAAACAGGCTAATGTGGAATCAGGAGTATAAATCAGCAAATGTGGGAACGAACGAACCACAGGAAAACAGGTTTCATACTAACCAAGGAAAAAGAAGGTTTCCAGTTCCTTGCTTTCAGAGGGGTGTGAGGGCGATACACTACAAGTAGCCCCTGTATATGGAGTACTAAGAGGTGGCCCTGTGCAGTCCGGCCTTTCAAAGCGCCTGTAGTTTGAAGCTCTGTTTCAAAAGGGAAGACGCTGTTGTTACTGGATAGGTGGATTTGTTTGCAAAAATAGGTCTTCGGTCTCAACGTTGCCTGCACCCACCTCCTAGCGTCTGAGCTGAGCTGAGGCTTCTGCCGCCGTGCCTGGCACTTTTGTACTGAGAGAACGTGGACATTTGCCTAATCCAGATCAAATGCTCGCCGTTTGCTACAGAGTGGAAGCCCAGCCTGTACATGAGTCTGGAATCTTGTGAGACTGCTGTCTTCTGAGCCTGCGAGTGATGCAGCCGCAGAGCAAGATTAGGGAAGCATTATGTGTTCATTTGAATGCTAAGGAAATTTCAGTGGATGTAATGGCAGCAAATTGCAGGCTGATGACTCAGGCTCCTGTTTGGTTTGATATTTTCTGGAAAATACAGTCACCTTAGCAACTTGCTGTTTCAGAGGACGTGCAGTAACAAGCCAACTGTATTCAAGTCCAATGCTTGTCCCTCTGGGAGTGGCCAGACCAGAAGAGAGAAAAGAAGTAAATCCACTCCTCACGGAAGACATTTTTCTATTGATCTCCTTGAAGATAATGTACATGTAGGCTAGGATTTTCTTTGCCACAGTCCTATTAAAATTATGTATCTCGTACAGACGAAGCAAAAGCAAACTGCATGAAAATACAAAGTAAATGTTCAGTTGATTGACCCTTTGACTATTATGTTGATTTACAAACATATACAATTGAGTAAGCTAATTTTTAAGACCTAAATTATTGTCATTAAAGATGAAGAAGTAGAAGTGTCTTTATTTTGGTAGCAGTAATGCCAAAGCTGATGAAACTATAGCGTGGATATTTAGAACTATGCCTTTACAAGCCAAGACAACCTGCTTGAATGTGAACTCTGCAGTTTAACTGATCGTTATCTGCATTGTTAGAGCCAGATCTTACAAGTTCAAAGGAGGAGAGTCTGGGTTTATTTATCCATTCATTCGTTCACTCATTCATTCATTCATTCGTTCACTCATTCATTCATTCGTTCATTCATTCATTCATTCATTCATTTATCGCATCCACGTGTGCATTACAGGCGAAATGAGCCTTCAGAGGGTTCAGGCATTACTGAGTGTCCATGAGGGCAGTTGGGATTGACCACTAGAGTTATGCCCCGTGGATCATCTGTGCCTTCGTGGACGGGGTGCCAAGGTCAGGCTTGAGGCTGTTTTCTGACCTGGAGAGTGAGGCCTTGTCCCATGGGATCGCCTGTTGATGAGAACTCAGCTGCCAGTGGAGCGGAGGTGGGGTGACTGTGGGCAGGCTCCGTCCCGTTCTCTGGATTCGGGCATCTCCTGTGATTACATCCGGCCTCATTCCTGCAGTTATAAGCTAACATGGAATTTGTCCATATTCTTGAGTTTTTTTTTTTTTTACAAGACCTAAGACTATAGACAGGTTCGGCTTCATGGAGAGCCAGGAGACAGGGCCCCATGCTCCCAGCACCCAGGCCGGCTTCATGGAGAGCTGGGAGACAGGGCCCCAGGCTCCCAGCACTCTCCTGTCTCTGTGACATGTTGCATTGTCATACGTCATATTGTCACCTGCAGTCTATGGTCTAACTTCGTCCCGTGTCCCATCCCTTCCAGGTGACGTGTCTCTACCTCATGCACGTCTGTCCTCACCGTCTTCTCGCCTGTGACTGTCCCTCTGTGCCCTTTATGGGCCCAGGGTCTGGCAGCGACACACTGTTAGAATGTCTGCATAGCACTGGGGGCTTTGCCTTATACCCAGGGGACCTTCTCCTCTCGTCAGGGTGCAGTTCCAGTCTAACCCACCCCTCACCTCTGACCTCTCATGGCCGCTCACACCACTGGACAGACTCTCCCGCCCCTTTCAGTATCCCCTTAGCACTGCGTCACTGAGCCCCCACAGAGAAGGCCCTCCAACTCCTGCTTCCGAGCTCAGCATCCCCATAAATTACTTGGAATTGTGTGCCAGGGATATTGGTCTCTTACCCCTCATTACTTATTTACTCGATAATTTATTTATATTAGTACCGCCTCATGCATATTGATGACACTCTGATTTATAATGCAATGCCACTTTGGTTACTGGGCCTCCAACATGCTGGCAGCCTGGGACCCCACATCTCCTCCCCAGCTCCTGTAGGCCGGCTGGCAAATGCCTCATTGGTGGGTGAATTTTTTTCCATTTTGTCTCAAAGTGTAAGACTTTCTGGTGCTCTAATATGAGCTGTGACACTTTCCACACTCACAAGTGTAACCCCAGTCACCGCTCAGGACTCCAGGCACCAGGCGTCCAGCTCTGACCCAGCAGTGATCTGAAGCTTCTCCGCTTCTGCTCCAAACAAGCCCTTTGCATTTCTGTAGAAAACTGCGACTGATCTGGTCCTATTGAGTCAGCATTGGGGTCAGTTTGAGCCCCGGAAAGGAGCGTGCAAAGGGGAGTTTACTCCTTAAATTGGAAGTGGAAAGTCCAAGAATCAGCTAGACAGAGGTTGCCACTGGAAATTCCGTTTTAAGCATTTTAAACACAACCCGAGTGTTCTCATGTAGCACATGTCCACCCTGCGTGTCCACTCTGCACGTGTGCAGCCTGCAGTCGCTGCTGCCCAGGAGCCAGCAGAGGTGATGGGGCAAGAAGCAGCTCACAGCATCCCTGGCCCTGCCAGGTTCCTGAGCTGACCCTCTGCTGGCCGGCGCTCGGGGCTATGAATTTACGATGGCAACTGCTCGTGCCTGAGGGAGTCGCAGAAGGCCCCAGGAGGCCCCCTCTGAAATGGAGCTGCTGTGTTTTAGGAAAGTTCAAAGTCTTCTGCATAAACACACACACACACACACACACACACACACAAAACACATGCGTGTGTGAAGGTTTGCAGCAGCCTGGAGACGCCTGTTCCTCTGTCCAAGCTGACAAAGCGTCTCCATCACCCAACAGGCAAGAAGATCTGGGCTGAAACCAGGCCAGAAACATGAACAAACTCCGCTTTGTTTATGGAGGATTCAGATGTGGCCGGGCATCCTGTGTTTTCGCTTGTGAACTCTGGAGACCCTGACTTTGCGCCATCTGGCCTCAAAGGCTGAGCTCCTTCCTCCCCCGGGGCAGAGGCGCAGCTGACACGGAGCATCTGGAGCTCCCTCACGGCTCTGCTTCACCCTCGCCACTGTGTGTGGACGATGTGTCCTTTCTGGAGGGATCCAGACCTGCCCAGCAGAACCCAGGTCTGAGGGAGGACGTCTGACGCCTGGGTTTGCTCAGCTGCATGGGCCTTTTCTATCATTGGCCTCCCCTGCCGTCCACCACATCCCAGCCGTCCCAGCACACTGACAGCCCGCGGCCCCCAGCCCTACAGAGCTTTCCACCAAACAAAGCACATAGTGTCTGGTTAGAATTCAAGCGGCTTCTCTAGTTTCTAGTTAAACACTCGAGCACAGAAAGAGGGGCAGGGGTGCCCTGGGGGCGGGGCAGCGTCCACCCACTAGTCCTCTAGAGGAAGCTGTGAGTGTCCCCTGCACTGCAGGGACCTGCTTCTCCGGCCCCAGTCCTGACGCCTGGTGCCCACCACCCGCTCTCTCGGCCCCAATGCCTGGTTACCATGTCCCACACAAATGACCTCACTTATGCATAATCAGGAGAATTGAAATGAGCTGTTCAAGGGATCTGGACATCTCCTGCCCTTGGGGAAGGACTTAGGCTCCCTCCCTTCACCAGCTACGAGATCACTCGGGGGCCATCCAGGAGTCTCTGCAGCTCACGGAGCAAAAACGTTCAGAGAACAGGACAAGATCGAAAGTCAGAAGCTCGACCGGGGTTACTGGTGAGGACTCACAGCTGGGGTCTATCCTTTCCAGACGGCCTTTGTCCTTTCTTGTGATTGAGGGGTACTGGCTGCTTCCAGAGGGGTGGGCGGCACGATCATTCAGTCTCACAAGTGGCTGGGGTGGGGCCACGCCTCTCCAAACCCAGCCCCAGACGCTCACATTCATCCTTCGCTTCCCACAGAACACCCCGCCCTGCTGTGGGTCTCTGACACCTTCCTGTAACACTCGAGGCATTTGTTCCTGTCGTGGTGTGGGTGCAGACCCTGCCCAGGGCCCTCGCTCCTGAAAGGCCGTCCTGGCCTGGCCCCCACAGACCTGGCCCACAGCTTCTCCCAGGCTTTGCGCTTTCAGCCTTTCTCTCCCTGCAGCCGAGCTCACGAACATCCCAGTCATTTTTGTTTTGATGAGGAGGAGATCCGCAGAAGTGAAAATACCAGCTGTCAGACAAAGCCCTCTGTGAGGGGTCAGGAGGGCCAGGCCAGAGGCGGGACCAGAGCAGGCGATGTGACCTCACCTGGCCTGAATCACTGCATAAGATTCAAAATACTAGAAATGAAAGTACGATTTTGAAAATATTAGAAATGAAAAAATGACCAGATTTGCTTTCGAACAGAGCCCAAGTCCAGGGAATCTGCAGTCCCTGTCTGCCTCCGTGCTGGCACACAGGAAAGTTGCCCGTAGCTTGGACGGAGGGTGGGTGTCTGGCTGGAGAAACAAGCTCAATAGACACTGCGTGAAGGAAACCAAATCTGTTCAAGTGACTGGTCCGCCCTTAGCGTCGCCTGTGACCGTGGGAGAGTGGATGGTTGTGAGCCCGACACCAGCCTCATTTGCTCCTTGTTCCCTGCAGGCTGTGTCGCCCACATGCTGGGTCCTCATCAAACCCTGCTCAGACCCAGGGGGCAATTTGAGATGCTCAAGCGACTTGCCACTTGTTCCTGAGCATTCAGTCGCCCTGTCCGTGGAGAACCTGGTTGTGCAGTGCTGGTGAGCACGTAGACAGCAGCCCGCACACGCCCTTATTTCTCGCTCGGTCTCGGAATCGAGAACCACAGGCTCGGTTCCCAGATCTCCACCATCAAGGACACTTTTAGGGCTTGTCCTCCTGTTCCCGAGGCGGTAGCAGTGCACAGACCTGCCCCCTCTCTTCCCGAAAACACACAGTTTGGTTTCCAAGAATATCTACAAAATCTGTGGCCTCGAGGGCTGGGGTGCCGCTGAGCGCAGTGTGCAGGGAAACTCCTTCCAGCGCTGCGCGGCTCAGGCACAGCCAGCGACGCCTGAATTTAAGAAGAAAATTGCTTCCAGTTAAATCTATGCCAGGGTCAGAGACTGTCACAGGGGAAAGGCACTTCCCTTGCACCAGCCAACCCGGTTCCTTTGCTGGGATCGTGTATGGCCCCTATATCCCTTGAGGACTGATCGCGGGCTCGGGTGTGGGCTAAGCTGTCTGCCAGCGCAGTGAGTCAGACGGGACTTCCTGGTAAAGACCTGGGACATCAGTGATGCCACTTTGAGGCTGAGAAGCCCCTAAAGAATCCGAGGGCTGGGGTCAGGGCCTCTGGAGAGCGCCGCTGAGCTGGGTTGGTTCACCCCAGGCCCACTCTCTCCCCCAGCCTGAGATGGAGGGATGGAAACCCCAGGCCGGGCCATCCCGCGGCCTCTCCCTCACTATGTCTGTCACCTGCTCCTGTGCCTGTGGCTGGAGGCTGGCGCCATCTCTGCTCTAACAGAGTTCCCCTGCCACGAGAAGCCACCCAACATCCGCACGGAGATGCTCAAGGAGCAGGACCCTAGCAACAAGGGACACATCTGACGCAAGCGTGGTGCCGCGACTTATGATGGGCACATGCCTGGCGCAAGCCTGGTGAATGGCTTATGATGGGCACATGCCTGACTTAAGCATGGTCCACGGCTTATGATGGGCACACACCTGGTGCAAGCATGGTACAAGGCTTATGATAGGACACATCTGACACAAGCGTGGTGCACGGCTTATGATGGGACACGCCCGCAAGCATGGGCCGCATGATAGGACACATCTGACACAAGCGTGGTGCACGGCTTATGATGGGACACGTCTGACACAAGCGTGGTGCACGGCTTATGATGGAACACTCCTGACACAAGTGTGGTGCACGGCTTATGATGGGACACGCCTGGCGCTAAGCATGGAGCACGGCTTATGATGGGACACGTCTGACACAAGAGTAGAGCAAGGCTTATGATAGGACACGTCTGACACAAGCGTGGAGCACGGCTTATGATGGGACACGTCTGACACAAGCGTGGTGCACAGCTTATGATGATACACATCTGATGCAAGCTGTGCATGTTTATGTGGGACACGTCTGACACAAGTGTGGTGCACGGCTTATGATGCGGCGCATCTGGCGCAAGCATGGCTTATGATGGGCACATGTCTGATGCAAGCTTGATGCACGGCTTATGATGGGCACACATCCACCGCAAGCATGGTGCAGGGCTTATGATGGGTCCACGCCCGGCGCAAGCAAGTGTGGTGCATGTCTTATGATGGGGAGTGCCATGGGGACATGTGACCGTGAACATGGTGATGAACTGTGCCGCTGACCACACATGCATGCCATCAGCGGACTCATACAGCGCCCCCGTCCATGTGCCTGCATGTGCGGCCAGGGCGCCTCATGTGACTCGGAGACAAGGTTGCCACGGCAGCATCTCCACAATCTCTTTAATCCTCTCAGCACTCGCTCGTAGGCTGAATTGTGCCCATTTCTGATGATCCCAGGGCAGGTATCTCCGCCCAGGTCGAATAAGGACATTGTCAGCAAAGAACGGAAGTGCAAGAAGGGAGGGAGAGAGGGAGGAGAGAGAGAGGGAGAGAGAGAAAAGAGAGAGAAGGAGGGAGAGAAAGAGGAGAGAGGAGAGTATGAGAAAGAGAGAGTGGGAGAGAGAAAGGAAAGAGAGGTACAGAGAGAAAGAGAGAGAAAGGGAGAGAGAGAGAGAAAGAGAAACAGTATTCATACTCGGGAAGGATGGAAGTGAAGGAAGAGAGGGAGAGAAAGGAAGAAAGAGAGGAGAGAGAGAGAGAAAGAAGGAAAGGGAGAGAGAAATGAGAGAGCATATTCAGCATGCTGACATTATTCTCAGGGAAGGACGGAAGTGCAGGAGAGAGAGGGAGAGAGAGGGGGAGAGAGAGGGAGAGTGTATTCAGCATGTTGATATGAAACATAGCAGCTGATTCCTGAAAGCGATTTCAGTTCCCAAATTAATTTTGGGGGGAGCCACACCCGGTGATGGTCAAAGCTGACTCCGGGATCTGGTATTCAGGAATCATTCCTGGTGGGCTTGGGGACTATATGGATACCAGGGATCAAACTCAGGTTGGCTATATGCAAGGCAAGCACCTCCCCACTGTGCTATTCGTCTCTAGGTCCATGTGAAGGTGAGCACAGCAGAGGTTCAGTGGGGAGGAGGAAGAGCACATACGGATGGAGGAAGAAGAGGAGGCAGGGGTGAGGGAGGAGGGAGGGGGCATGGCAGGGGTGAGGGAGGAGGGGGAGGGAGCACACATGGGTAAAGGAAGAGGAGGGGGCAGGGGAGGCCTGACAGAGGTGAGGGAGGAGGAGGGAGGAGAGGCCTGAAGGGTCAGGGAGAGGAGAGGGCACGGCAGGGGGTGAGGAAGGGGCAGGGGAGCAGCAGTGAGTGCCCACTGCTCAGTGCTCACAGGGCAGATCATGCGTCTCCCTTTCAAGCGTCCTCAAATGTCACCTGACAGGATTCAGTCCTTTTCACACCTGCATCTCTGGTAGAATAAAAACAGGCGCTTTCAAAATAATCATGGCCATTACTGCTGACACCTCTCCAACCGAAGGCGGCATCCCTGCCACTAACGCTGCCTGGGGCGGACACAGACCCCAGCGGCCTCGGTGCCACCTCCATTAGGCGCCATTTCCTCGTGTGGGAGCTGCAGGCAGGCCGGGCTGGAGTGGGGGGCAGTCCTGAGAGCAGCGGGAAGCAGCCTGGACCCCAGGAGGCCAAGTGCACCCTGAGAGGAGCTGGAACAAAGCAGCAGACAGGCCCGAGGCTGGAAGCTTAAATAATTAAACTGAAGATCAATGATCCCTTCTGCATACAGAGCCCGGGCGCGAACCACAGCAACAAGCGTCCAGAACCACCCCAGGGGAGCTCCTGCTGGCCACATCCCAAAATGGGTCTCAGACACGAGGGCCAGCACATGAGGGGACAGTACATGATGTATGAGGGGCCAGCACATGAGGGGCCAGTACGAGGCCACACATGAGGGACAGTACATGTGTGAGGGGCCAGCACATGAGGGGACACGAGGGGCCAGCACATGAGGGACAGTACATGATGTATGAGGGGCCAGCACATGAGGGGACATGAGAGGCCAGCACATGAGGGGACATGAGGGACCAGCACATGAGGGGACATGAGGGACCAGCACATGAGGGCCAGTCCATGATTACATGATGGGCCCAGTCCATGTGCTGGTCCCTCATGTGCTGTCCCCTCATGTACTGGCCCCTCCTGTGCTCACCCCTCATGTGCTGGCCCCTCATGTACTGGCCCCTCATGTACTGGCCCCTCATGTACTGGTCCTCGTCTGTGGCAGTGCAGGCCACGCTGCCATGGATTCAGCAGAGTGTGGGCCAGCGGGTGAATCTCCCTCGTCTGTCAGTGCAGGCTCCCAGGCTGCTGACGGGTCCTGAGAGAGAGAGAGAGAGAGAGAGAGAGAGAGAGAGAGAGAGAGAGAGAGAGAGAGAGAGAGAGAGAGAAAAGAGAGAGAGAGAGAAACAGAGAAGAGAGAGAGAGGCAAGCAAGATGCTGCCCTACCCTCACCACAGCCACCATCCAGCCCCGTTCATGCTCTGAGCTGTCAGAGAAGCACAGATAAGACACACCTAAGTGAGTATGAGGGGGCCTCGAGCTATCCAGTGGGTGGGGTCTTGCCTGCAGCCAAGCCAGTGTGGTGCTCAATCCACAGCACCACACTGTTCCCCCTGAGCCCTGAGTGCAGAGCTTACTCCCGTAAGTGAAGGATTTTTTAAATTTTGTACTATTCTTGAACAGCAGGACATAGAGCCGGACCTGATGGGCGTGGCTCCTGCACTCAGAGGCCCGGGAAACTTGCCCTCTGGCAGGTTTGACCCTTACTAGTGTGATCCCAACTAGCTAGTGTAGTTGAGACTCTCTCTCTCTCCCCAAGCCCTCCGCAAGGTGCCGACATGCTCTGGTTCATGCATGGGCTCACAGGGGGCTGGGTGTGGGCCAGGGGCTCACAGCAAGTCCGCGGCACTGACATGTTTGCTGGTGTCATCGTATGTTCAGCACGTGAGTGAGCTTATTCCTGACCTTGTGGGTTCTGCAAAGCTCAAATGCTTGGGGGTCAAGCGTCTAAGAAGTTGGGGTTCAAACGCCTAAGAAATTGGGATTCAAACACCTAAGAAGTTGAGGTTCAAACACCTAAGAAGTTGGGGGTTCAAATGCCTAAGGAGTTGGGGTTCAAAAGCCTAAGAAGTTGGGGTTCAAACACATAATAAGTTGAGGTTCAAACAACTAAGAAGTTTGGGTTCAAACGCCTAAGAAGTTGGGTGCCATTACACCGTTCAAGCAGGGCCGCGTCCTCCCCCATAACTAGGCCTCTCTCATACTCATAAACAGTGTCCTCCTGCCCCACCACCCCCGTCCAGTCCAGTCACACACCCTAACTCCTGCCCCTTGATGGCGGGTCCCGATTTCGGTCTCACTGCCATGCCCCATGTCCATCAGGGCGGCTCTCAGCCCATGGGGCTCTAGTGCAGGCGTGTTCCCCAGAGCGTGTTGTCCACCAGATCCCGCTGCCAGCCCTTCCCCAAGTCTCCAGCTGCTGTCGCTTGGGTGTATCAAGGAGCCGATTGTCCCCACCCTCACTAAGTAGCCAGGACAGACAGTGCTGGAGGGACAGACCGAGCGTGTACTTGGAGGTGGGGACCCCAAAGCCTGCAAACAGAAAAGTTCCTTGCAAATAGTCTCGGTTCCCAGGGATGAAAGTGATGCTATGTCAGCGGCCTCTTTACTGCGTTCTCGGTGGTTCTGCTCTGCACAGATCTGTCGCAGCCCCAGCGTACCCAGAAAACAAGCTCCCCTTCAAACTACGCTCCGCCTCCGCATCAGCAACGGCACGTGTGTTTTGTCTTTCTAGTGCCATCATCACTCCCTTAGGACAAGGACTCTCCAATATCCAGGGAAGGGTTTGGTTTAAAACACATCAGCTGGTTTCCACTTGGTGCCTTGTGAAACTCCAGGAGGTGTTTCTCTGAGAAAGAATCTTCTGTCCCCTAAAACCTCACTGTGCTCTGCACTTAGGTTTTGCCTGAGTAGTGCTTGGTTAGTTTACCACTGGGTACCTAGTTCTTGTTCCTTTTTATCAGTGAGCAAATGAAGAATTCTAATTTCAAGTTTTAGGTGGTTTTGAAAAGCAGTACAGATGATGTAGGAAGAAGAGTGATTATAGCTGGGGAAAATCGATCAAATTTCCTACTCAAAGAGAAAAAGCTACTTAAAGAATTCAACCCAGCTTGAGCAGATTGGATCTTTCTGGCCTGAAGGGAAATACTAAGGACGTGGAGTCATCAAATCTGCCCTCGGGAGGCCACATCTGCACAAACACGAAGACTGCAGGAAGATGACGCTTGGCCTCCATTCAGTGCCGGTCACTTTGTTAACAGGAACTCTTGCCAGCAGCCCTCTGAGGTAGCAACTGAGATATTTGCATGTACGGTGAGAAGGCTGCGGCCCTGTCAGGTGGATCCCTGGCTTGCAGTCGGTTTGTGTCATGTTGATACTGAACCAGGCAGTGTATTCTGATGCCTCTCACAGACCCACTCAGCTGGTTTTGCTTTATCGTTTTAAAAAACAGACAGAATGGAAGAGAAAGATTTGCTGGTTCTCCCCTTTAGGAGAGAGGTGAACCCACTGGCCCTTTGAGAGGATGCCTGGGAGGGTCCCCCCATCCTGCTGCTCCCCGTGGCTCCCTCGACGCACTTCCTGGGAAGTCCGCCCCCCCCACGGCCTGAGTGTGAAGGTCCTGGGAAAAGCAGGCGTGAGGCGGGAGAATCAAGGCTGGGCCACATTAGGTCCAGCACCCAGCACCACTGGGACAGTAAAACTCTCTGAGAAAATGATGGGTCTCAGGTTGTGGACACGAGTTGATGATGAGGCTTCAGGTCACAGCGCTGTGACCACGGACTTGAGGGACAGATAAAGGTCTGAAAGGGACACCCAGGCCCCACCCCATTGGCTGGCGCAGCCAGGCAGAGGAGGCGCCAATGGGACGGAGCTCGGGGCCTCGGTGGAGGCACCAGGAAGGCTGTGCCAGTGGCTCACCACCGGACTCCGTTGCTCTACGAGGCGACCTCAGGAGGCGGGGGAGGTGGGGCAGCATGGACGCGGCAGGGCCTTCAGCCTCCGCCTACACTCTACACTGTGCCTCCGTCTACACTCTGCACCGTGCCTCCATCTACACTCTGAAGTCTGCCTCTGTCTACACTCTGCAGTCAGTCTTCGTCTACACTCTGCACTGTGCCTCCGTCTACACTCTACACTGTGCCTCCATCTACACTCTGCACTGTGCCTCCGTCTACACTCTACACTGTGCCCCCCATCTACACTCTGCACTGTGCCTCCGTCTACACTCTACACTGTGCCTCCGTCTACACTCTGCACTGTGCCTCCGTCTACACTCTACACTGTGCCCCATCTACACTCTGCAGTCGGTCTTCGTCTACACTCTGCACTGTGCCTCTGTCTACACTCTACACTGTGCCTCCGTCTACACTCTGCACTGTGCCTCCATCTACACTCTGCACCGTGCCTCCATCTACACTCTACACTGTGCCTCTGTCTACACACGCACCATGCCTCCATCTACACTCTACACTGTGCCTCTGTCTACACTTTGCACTGTGCCTCCATCTACACTCTACACTGTGCCTCCATCTACACTCTGCAGTCGGCCTTCATCTACACTCTGCACCGTGCCTCTGTCTACACTCTGCAGTCTGCCTCTGTCTACACTCTGCCTTCTGTCTATACTCCATAGTCTATGTTTAAGTATCCTCTCCAGGGGCCAGAGCGATAGTCCAGCAGGTAGGGCGTTAGCTTTGCATGCGGCCAACCTGGGTTCGACCCCGGCATCCCATATGGTCTTCTGAGCACCGCCAGGAGTAATTCCTGAGTGCAGAGCCAGCAGTAACCCCTGAGCACTGCCAGGTGTGACCCAAAAAAGCAAAAAAAAAGTATCCTCTCCAGAGTCCACCCTTGTTTCCGCAGCCTGGCATTGGGTGTGATGGGAACAGGGTCCTGGCAGAACCTTCACCTCTTCCCAGATCAGTGACGTCACGCTTCCGCTTGGATCTCTTCGGAAGCCAGCCCAGAACATGAGCTTCAGGGGTTACTGTGTTTGGGTGGAGTCCAGTGAAGGAGAATTGGCCGTGAGAATTGTTTCTTAATTTCCTGTCCATTCTCTCTTCCTACAAAACACAGTTAAAACTTGAAAGTCCATATTTCACTTAGAGAAAATGCTGTCCTGAGTTAATGCTGTCCTGAGTGTTGTCAGCAGCTGGGAAATGTGGGGAGAACCTGTCACTCCCCAGCCAAGCGCCCAGGATATGACACACACGGAAACCTCTGGCTGTGTCGGTGTGAGACAGATGGTCCCCTCCACCGACTTCAGCCAGGAACAAAGGGATCCCCTAGTGTCCTACAGCCACGCTGTAGACAGAACAGGATGACTTGACAAAACAGGCTGGGGTGGGGAGCACTTTCCGAGTCATATTCGGATGAACACTTCCATTCGCTTTGCGGAACTCTGTGTGTGTGTGTGTGTGTGTGTGTGTGTGTGTGTTGGAACCTTCAAGCGATGACCAGCATTCTCGCAGAGTTGCTGTGGAGTCACCGAGTAGCTCTCTCCAAAGCTCTGGAGCAGAGCAAGGATCACCAAGAACCAAAGAAATAGTTGAGGTACATAACTTAAAAAAACAAACCTTTCAGGACAATATCGTGCATGAGCATTAATTGAAGACCCTCAGCAAAATGGTAGCAAAGTGAATCCGACAGCATAACCAAGGAACAGCACCTCTCGGAGGAAGGGTCCTCATTCTCTGCGGGGGGGGGTGGGGGGGCAGGCGTGCCGACCAGCCCATCCTCCTGGGAACACAATACAGGCATTCCTCAAAGAAACTAGGAATTGGATTTCTCTATGAGCCAGCAATTCCACTCCTGGGAATTTCCCCAAAGGCCCCAAAACACAATGCACTAAAGACTTGTGCACACCCCTATGTTCATCGGAGCACTATTCACAGTAGCCAGAATCTGGAAGCGACTCAAGTGCCCGAGAACAGGCGGCTGATAAAGAAGCTATGATACAGCTGCACAATGGAAGACTACTCTGCTGTCGAGAAGATAAAGAGTTGCATTTGCTGTACTTGGGGATCTGAGGAGCATCATGCTGAATGACATATGTGAATGAGTGGGAGGGTGGGGCCAGACATGGAAGGGCCTCGCTCATATGCAGGACGTAAAGAGACACAGAAGAAAATAACAAGTGCCCACAGGCAATAGAAGAGGAGGGTCCTTACTAGGCATCTTCCCCGGGAAGAGGCGAGGGAAGGGGCCGCTCTTGCGATAATAAAGGGAAGTGGCCCTCAGGGGTCTGGTGCTGAAAAGAGGTAAAGGGCGCGCACACTCCCTCTCAGTGACATTAGCATGAGCCACAGCACCTACATGGACAGGAGGGGTAAAGGGCCGGCCACAGGGACAGGCGGGGGGTAGGAGGGAAGTGGGGGGACACTGGTGGACAGAAGTGGACACTGGTGATGGGATGGTGTTGGAACATTGCACAACTGAAACGCAACCATGAGTGACTTAAGACATGGTGGTTAAACGAAAATAAAGAGTCTTATCTCATGCCCAACGGGACTCATTCAGGGGGTGCAAGGGAAGTTCAGTGCACACAAACCAAGTGGTGTAAGACACCGGCTCAGCAGCATGAGGGGTACAGTTCATCTGTGCAGTGGAAACTGTAGATGAGATTTCAACAGCCATTCATGAGAAAAAAACAACTCTCGACAAAGTAAGTTAGAAGACACATCGCACCCACAGCCCACATTCTGCTCCGTGGGGGATAGCTGAAATTGTTCCTTCAGGGACCAAGCACAAGACCAGGCTGTCTATTTTCTCCTAATTATTCAATGTGGCTTTGGAAGTTCTCTCCATAGAAATCAGACAAGAAAAGGAAATTAAAGGACTTCAACGTGGAAAGAAGTTAAACCATCACTATCTGCAGATGACATGATTATATGTATATATGTTATATATATTATATATTATATATATTATATATTATATATATTATATATATAGACATCACTAAAAAATCCATAGAACTAATAAGCCAACATAGCAAAGTAGCAAGCTACAAAATACTGAGCTAAAAGAAAAATAGAAAAGACATTCTCACTTAAGAGAGTATCCCAAAACGTCAACAAGGCCGGTCCACACAGGCCAGTCCACACAAGGCCGGTCCACACAAGGCCGGTCCACACCAAGCGCTATTCAGGCTCCACACTGGAGAGTCTGATGACATGCTAAAGGGCTGAGAGGGTTCTAGAACTGCCCCAGAAGTCAAAGCAATTCTGAGAAGAGTAAACAGGGGATTATCACCTCTCCTAACTTGACTGTTAATCTAATCAAAACTGTGACAATGGAGTGACGCCAGACTCTGAGAGCTGAGAGCAGAAGTGAGACCTGAGAGAGCCCACAGAGACTTTGAAGAAGGTTCTGGGCTCCTGCGTGTTCCTGCGTGGAACAAGGAAAAGCTTCTTCAGCAAGCGGTGCTGAGGGTGGTGGCCAGTCCAAGCAAAGACAAGACCAGACTCACTTGGCACATGCTCCAGCATCAGCTCAGAGGGGATGAGAGACTGGGAATCCATGAAGCCCACTGAGGAAGGCACAGCAGAACTCTGCAGAATACGGGCCTCAGGTGTGCCGCAGTGACAAAGCCGAAAATAAACAAGTGGGACGACAATGCCTCATAGGGGTTTGCAGGGCTGGAATAAAGACCGCAGAGGGAATGGGAGAAAGCATTTGCATGCCACACATCAGATAAGGGCCGCCTGAAGGGCTCAGCCACGGGAGGAGGGGACTGAGGTGGCTTGCCGGGAGCCAGGAAAAGAAGAAAGTCTCCTGCGAGACTCCGTCTGGGAAACCAAACCCTTTTCAGGTCTGTAAGTCAATCCCTTCCATTGCAGGGAGTAAAAGTGCTCCAGACGCTGAGAGCGGCACTGCTACCCCTGACAGAGCCACACCCAGGGGCCTGAGAACAGCCAGGAACGTGTGTATGTCTCACTCTCTAACCCAAGTGAGGAAGACACAAAAACACACTCACCCAACACAACATGCATGTCAGCAAGTTACCTCTGTGTGGATGAGTGTGAGAGTGTGTGTATGAGCGTCTGTGAGTGTGTGAGCGTATATATGAGTATGTATGTGAATGTGTGTGAGTGTGTACATACGTGTGAGTATATGACTGTGTGTGAATATGTGGTGAATGACTGTGTGTGTGTGTGTGTGTGTGGGCTGGCTGGTTTTCACAGGGAGAAAAGGCTTTGGGAGTCTAGTAAAGCCCTTTACAGAGCCATCAGACCCCCTGACCCGAGTTTCTTTACAGAGCCTCGCCCCGCGGGTTTCTGGCCCTGGGGAGAGTCACTGGAGCTGTCTGAGCACACGCCCTCTTCTGACCAGAACGGCTGCCCCCACAGGCTGAGCTGAGCCTCTGCCTAGGCTTTTCCAGTACCTGTGGGCACAATTCAAGACCCTCTTCCCGGACAGTGCCCTGAGGAGGGGGTGCAGGGCCTTCCGGCCCACAGGGCACAGAATGGGGGCACAGAGGCTGCCCGCCGGAGCTCCCAGCCCTTGGGAGCTGCGCCAGAGGCTCTCGGCACGCTGCATGTTTCCATCCCTTGGGTCTGGGTTTGTCCTCAGGGCTGACCCTGGCTCCCCCAGCGCTGCCGCCCGCTGCTCTGCTGTGTCAGTGCTGTCCTCTGCCCACACTGGGCACAGTAGCCCTGAAGGCACCTCAGAGCAGGTGGGGAGGTGTGAGCTCCTTACCAATAGGGTCGCCACTGATTTCCCTATGTGGGGCTCTAAGAGATTCAGGGAAAAGCCTGAGGACATTGCGGTAAATCAGACCTGGGTGCTGGCTCAGGGTGCAAGCGGAGAAGCTGGGCAGAGACAGGAAAGGCACAAGCAAAGCACATGCCTCAGCCCTGTGAGTGTCTAGTCTATGTTCCCAAAGCCCTGTGAGTGTCCGGCCCATGTTCCCTTAGCCCTGTGAGTGTCGGCCATGTTCCCTCAGCCCTGTGAGTGTCCGGCCATGTTCCCTCAGCCCTGTGAGTGTCTCGGCCCATGTTTCCTCAGCCCTGTGAGTGTCCCGGCCATGCTCCCTCAGCCCTGTGAGTGTCTCGGCCCATGTTCCCTCAGCCCTGTGAGTGTCTTGGCCCATGTTCCCTCAGCCCTGTGAGTGTCCCGGCCCATGTTCCCTCAGCCCTGTGAGTGTCGGCCATGTTCCCTCAGCCCTGTGAGTATTCTGGCCCATGTTCCCTCAGCCCTGTGAGTGTCCCGGCCATGTTCCCTCAGCCCTGTGAGTGTCCCGGCCATGTTCCCTCAGCCCTGTGAGTGTCGGCCCATGTTCCCTCAGCTCTGTGAGTGTCCGGCCCATGTTCCCTCAGCTCTGTGAGTGTCGGCCCATGTTCCCTCAGCTCTGTGAGTATTTCAGCCCATGTTCCCTCAGCCCTGTGGAGTGTCGCAGCCCATGTTCCTCATCCCTGTGAGTGTCCGGCCATATTCCCTCAGTCCTGTGAGTGTCCGCGCCCATATTCCCTCAGCCCTGTGAGTGTCTCGGCCCATGGTCCCTCATCCCTGTGAGTGTCCTAGTCCATGTTCCCTCAGCCCTGTGAGTGTCCTGGCCCAAATTCCCTCAACCCTGTGAGAGTCCTAGTCCTAGTTCCCCTCAGCCCTGTGAGTTCCCAACCCCTGTTCCCTCAGCCCTGTAAGTGTCCCCAAACCTATCTTCTTTGGCCTTTGAGTATCCCCAGGCCCGTTCCCTTATCCCGTGACTGTCCCCAACCCCAGTTCCTTCAGCCCTCGAGTGTCCCAGCCCTCGTTCCCCTCAGCCCTTTGAGTGTCCCTGAGCCCTGATTCCCTTCAGCCAGTCCCAATTCCTCTCAGATCTGTGAATGGCCCCAGCGGTGATCCCCTCAGCCCTGTGGTGACCCCACCCCTATTCCCTCAGCCCTGTGAGTGACCCCAGCCGAGATCCCCTCAGCCCTGTGGTGACCCCATCCCAATTCCCTCAGCCCTGTGTGTGACCCCAACCGAGATCCCCTCAGCCCTATGTGTGACCCAACCCCAATTCCCTCAGCCCCTGCGAATGTCTCCAGCCCCAATTCTCTCAGTCCTGTTTATTACCCCACCCCAGTTCCCTCAGCCCCACGAATGTCTCCAGCCCCAATTCCCTGTAGCTTGTTCCTGTGTATCCTGCTCTGGTTTTTAAACAAGTCCCTGGGGTGATGCTGAGAAGCTGCTGTGAATCTTCTGCCGTTCCTCTGAGATCCTGATTTCAGAAATCTCAGAAATCTTTGGATTGTAAGTTTAACTAGGTTCTATGTTTGCCATGTGACAAAGTCATTATTACCCAGCCTCAACACATCAAAAATAAAAATCTGAATATCCTAAATAATGAATTTCATGGAACTCCTTGCAATTACCTTTCATTATTAATTATTTTGAAGCCTGTTTATACTCAGGCATGTTTTGCCCATTTTCAGTTGAGTAATGATCTCGAAAGCCTTGATTGTTGTGTATTTGGCTTTAACATTCCGTCCCTGACAAGAGCTCGTTCCCTGAGGACTAATCCAACACACATCTGCGAAAAAGGGCCGGTGTCTGCTCTGTCCTAATTCCTCATACCAAGATCATGCGGCTCCTCCTCCCTCCTCCCTCCTCCCTCTCCTCCCTCTCCTCCCTCCTTGCTCTTCGCCACCTCCTCCGTCCTCCTCCTCCTTCCTCCCTCTCCTCCACCTCCTCTCTCCTCCTTCCAGCCTCCTCCCTTTTCTTCCACACTCTTCCTCCTTGTCCTCCTTTTCTTCCTCCCTTTCCTCCCTTTCTACCCCCTTCCCTCAACTCCTCCTTTGCTTTCTCTTCTTCCTTCTGCCTCGTCTCCTTTTTTTCTAACAAGATTTTAGTAGTGGGGAAAGCCCGTCTTGTGGTTGTTGTGCTTTGACAAAGTGAGGTCTTCATGTGGAGACTCTTCTCTGGACGCAGCACAGTGAGCTCCGGAGAGGACCCCAGGGTCTCTTTAAGAAGAGAGCTCCCATTTTCCTATTACTAAGACTAAACACACTTTTGTGAGTTTATTTTTTATTTTCAAATATCCTGTGGTCAGAGTCCATAGTCTGCCAACGTGGACTTACTGGGCACTTACTGGGCACTTACTGGGCACCGTGCACCCAGCAAACCGAGCCTCCACCTGCCAGCCCTGGGACGGTCTTGGGACCCGGTGGCTTCCCTGTTCTTTATGCCCTTAGTTTAGGGAGTGAAATCCGGGATGTATCTTGGACTCTTAAGCTGGGATTGCATTTGTCGAGAAGGATAGGAGTTATGATTCAGGAATGTTCATGACTTTAAAGTGAAATAAAACTGGCAAAGAGAAATGAGATTTTACATTGATTCTCTGTTCTCATGAATTTTCCATGAGAACTCTACGCCTCTAGGATCCCCCATGTGGAGGAATCAGCCCCGAGCTGCAGACTAACAAACTCTTCCTGCAGCAGAGGCAGACAGGGAAGCTCGCAAGGCTTCCGGGGCTGCTTCCAGAACTGACTTCAGCAGCCCCTGGGCACAGGCCAAAGCCTGTCTGGGGGTACCCGGCAACTCGGTCCTGAGCCCAGAGAAACAGGGGTGGGACAGAGAAGCTACAGTGACCAAAGCGTGTTCCTGGTAGCAGAATGGAGAGGGAAGACCACCAGCGCAAGGAGAGGGAAGACAAGTGCAGGAGAGAGTGAAGATGACAAGTGCCTAGGACAGTTAAGACAAACAGCGCAGAGGAGGGCTGGAGCGATAGCACAGCGGGAGGGCGTTTGCCTTGCACGCAGCCAACCTGGGTTTGATCCCCGCCATCCCATAGGGTCCCCTGAGCACCGCCAGGAGTAATTCCTGAGTGCAGAGCCAGGAGTAACCCCTGAGCATTGCTGGGTGTGATCCAAAAAAGGAAAAAAAAGCCCCAAAAAAAAAAACAAACAAGGAGAGTGAAGACAGCCTGTGGAGAGTGAACACAACCAGCGCAGAGCAGAGTGAAGACTACCAGTGCAGAGCACTGAGGGGCTGGGACTCACCCACAGGGTCCTCACACACCCACAGGGTCCACACACACCCACAGGGTCTGCTCACACCCACAGGGTCCGCTCACACCCACAGGGTCCACACCACCCACAGGGTCCACACACACCCACAGGGTCTGCTCACACCCACAGGGTCCGCTCACACCCACAGGGTCCACACACGGGGCCGGCGCGGTGCCGGGGTCTCGGGGATTCCAGGTCGCCACACCCCAGGTGCACCACACCGCCACCCACGGGTGCCCCCCAGGTCCGCTCACACCAAGCAATGCCACCTGAGCAGCAGCAGCAGGGGCTCACTCCTGACCACATTAGCTGCCCCAAGCAGATGCTCCGACAGTGTCGACTCCTAGCCACGGTTATGCTTTCAGCCCGAGGTACCAACCTTATAAGTGCAGTGACCTCTGAACGCATGAAGAGAAATCAGATTTTCTCCTGAACGGCTGCAGTGCAAACTCACACCAAAAATCAGTACAGAAACGGACGCACACGTAGCCCCTTGGCATGCCGTGGCCGACCCTGCACCAGGCAGAGCCTCCAGAGCTTATGACAAGTCTGTTACCACCCCCATCTGACACACATGCTCTCTGCCTCCCCATCTGACACACATGACCTCTGCCTCCCCATCTGACACGTGTGCCCTCCACCTCTCCCATCTGACACACATGCTCTCTGCCTCCCCCATCTGACACACATGACCTCTGCCTCCCCCATCCGACACACATGACCTCTGCCTCCCCCATCTGACACGTGCCCTCCACCTCTCCCATCTGACACACATGCCCTCCACCTCTCCCATCTGACACACATGCTCTCTGCCTCCCCCATCTGACACACATGACCTCTGCCTCCCCATCTGACACACATGACCTCTGCCTCCCCCATCTGACACGTGTGCCCTCCACCTCTCCCATCTGACACACATGCCCTCTACCTTCCCCATCTGACACACATGCCCTCTTGTCCCTCCCACCCTGTCTTTGCTCTAATGGACCCAGAGGTCTGGCCCACTGAGCCTGGCTGCACCGTCTTCCATGCAAACACGGGTTTCCCCAGTGCCCTGGGCCTCGGGCTCCCCCTCTGCCCCCCTCACACCTGCCTGTCTCACCTATCTTCACCCCCCTTAGCCCCTCCCCTGCAAGGATGTGCCAGGGCGTCCCTGTGTGTGCAGACATTGTTCAGGGTGTCCACACGGGCGGGCACCAGGGCCACGTCAGGCAGCCTTCAGGAAGCTCCAGGGCTGTGCCTTGTGGTGTCCAGGGAAGCCTGGCACGGATCAGGGCTTGAGCCACATGCAAGGCAGTGCCCTAATCACTGGGCTCTCTTTGGTCCCAGGTGACTCAGGTTTATATTCAGGGGTATGCTTGGTGCCTCCCCTTTGCTTCCTGATTCCCTCAGTGTCCCCCCAACACACAAACACACACACACACAGACACACAGACACACAGGGGTAGTCTCCCACCTTTTCTGGACCCCTTGACGCCATGCGACCTCTTGCCTAGGTCTGCGTGCAGGGTTGCTGGGCCGGACGCCGGCCCTAGGCCACCCCTTTGACCCAGAGGGCACGTTTTCACCAGCTTTGGTCACCGCTTGCTCCTGTGCCGGAGGCCCACGTCTTGTCTTTTGCTTTAACATGGCAAGTGGAAGAGCTTCTACTTCAGGAAAACACACACGCTTCCTGAGTTTACAGGGTGACTCTCCCTCATTCACAGCAGGATCCTGACGCTTGGGCGCACCGTCCTCGACCGAGTTTCTCATTCCCGTCCACGGGCGATGCCAAGACGCAGGGCAGGAAGGTCACCGCAGCCTGTGGACTCTTGCCCTGCACGTGCCCACCCCAGGCTCAGTCCCCACACCCCAGTAAAAGGAGGTCTCACAAAAGCACAGACATCCGTTATCAGCCTTGTTCTCGCATGGAGGTTTCAACATAAGCCTTTCCTGGAAGAACAAGACTCCAGGAACAAGCACATTTGAGCTTCTCTGTGGTTTTCTGTCTGCTCAGTCTGAGCCGTCGAGGCGCATCGGCTGGAAGATCCAGGCGCCTCCCGGGCGCATCCTCACCCCCAACTGTGTCCCTGTGGCTCTGCTGACCCTAGCTCAGAGGGAAGAGGGAAGCCACGGGGGCAGACCCAGCCCTCACTCTGTTCATCTGCCTGGAGGGATGCTGAGTTCCGCCCCCACCGGTCACTGCAGCTGAGGCTGAGGACGGGCGCACGGGGGGCCTCCCTAAGAAAAGCGTCTCGGCGATACCCAGCTGGACGTCATCCCCTGGGCTCGAGGCTGCATCCCTGCGCCCCTGATAAACCCAGAGTGGAGAGAAGCTGACCCCAGGGACATGACCTGACTTAGCTTTGTCATGAGGATAAATCATTTTCTTGCAGTGATAACAAATGAAGCAAGAAAAACAAATGTAACCGAAACAGAGTGGTCACGGGTCTCTGCAGGTACCCAGTTCTGAACAGCTCAAAGAATGCAGCTTCTCATATGGAAGTGAAGGCCTGACGAGCCTCTACTCTGGAGCGAACCAGATCTCTCCTGCACTCGGTTGCCGTCAGAACTCAACCACAGCTCCGCCCGCGGTGAATGCACTTCCAGAGAAATCATGAATGTGATTTCTCGGCAGGAGAGCAGCCGTGTCCTTAGCTGCTCTCCTGCCGGGGGGTCACTATGGAAATAAGACCTTCGCCCCCACCAGGGGCCTCAGAAACAGCCCTGGCAGGAGAGAGACCATGAGTGATGCCACTGAAGCACGGATGTTAGCAGGCACACGCTGACATCGGCTGGCTCTGGGCGAGGTTACAGTGATTTGCTCTCCCTCGGCGAAGTGTCTGACAACATCCATAACTAAGGTCATGTATGAGGTGTCAAAGGGCACGTGATGAGCCATGGCACGAGATGCACATTGTTCTTAGGGGAAACAGATGACACACCTAGGTCTACCCCAAATACTATATGTGTGGCCCTTCTGGTAAGAATGTTGCACACTCTAGTACTGCAAAACTCAAGCTCTCTTTTGATAAGAGAAGATTAAATTCCCTCAGTTCGGTACGATAAAAATAGAAAAGGAGGAGGACATAGCTTATCTCGTTCATAACAGCGACGAAGCTGCTTACAATGGCATATTCCGGCTTCACAAAGAAAATCATGAGAGCAGCATAATTTCCCGAGCTGTTTGGTGCTCGCCGCCGCACGTCCACCTTCCCCTTTTAACTCTCTCTCTGCACATGTTGCTCCTTCCACTTGGAGGGAGACGTGAGGGCCACAACCCCTTGTCAGATCCGAAGGGGCGACACTCAGCGTGTCTGCGCCGAGAGACCCCAGGTCTTTGTCACGTGCGGCTCTGCGACAGCTTCTTTTGCTTCTCTTTTGCTTTTGGGGGGGTCATGCCTGGCGATGCTTGGGATTACTCCTGGCTCTGTACTCAGGAATCACTCCCGGTGCTCTGAGGACCATATAGGATGCCAAGGATCAAACCTGGGTTGGCCTCGTGCAAGGCAGACACCCTCCCCACTGTGCTAGCTCTCCAGCCCCTGGGCCCATTTCTAAAGGGGATTTCTTGCAGTGTAGACAAGGGGCCTTTGAAACAACAGTCACAGAGAGTGTGTGCAGGCAGCAGGAGTCTCAGCAGAGGTGTGTAGGGGCCGGCTCGCCCTACACACCTCTGCGGGGGACCCTCCTGCCGGCTCGCCCTACACACCTCTGCGGAGACCCTCCTGCCGGCTCGCCCTACACACCTCTGCGGCCTCCCCTCGGGCCCTCGGCCGCCCCACCTCGGCCCTTGCGGCTCGCCTCCCCTGGCTGGCGCCCGGGCTCCGCCTCTCCGGAGCCTCGGCGCCTACACACCTCTGCGGAGACCCTCCTGTCGGCTCGCCCTTCACACCTCTGTGGAGACCCTCCTGCCGGCTCGCCCTACACACCTCTGCGGAGACCCTCCTGCCGGCTTGCCCTACACACCTCTGCGGGAGACCCTCCTGCTCGCCCCTACGGCACAGGCTGTAGGAACAGCAGGAGGGTCTCCGCAGAGGGGTAGCAGAGGGTCTCGGCAAACCGTGACTAAGGGCTGCATGCCTGAGGCCCAGAAATAGGCAGAGCTGAGAACAGACCCTGTGTCCAGAGCTCAGGTCCCAGTAGTTTTTCCTTCTCAGAGAGTGCCCAGGATGCGCCTCTTCCAAGAACTGAGTGACTGATTTCTTTAACGGCTCCGGTGCCGTGGGCAAACAGGACAAACCAGAACCCACCCAGGCTCTCTCTTCACCCTAGCACTCCAGGCTGAGTGTCCAGAGGGGCCCCAAGCCTTGTGTCCCGGGTCCCAGGGTGAAACTGCACTGGGACTAAGCGGGGCGGGGTGGGGGTGGGCTTTTGCTTCCCACAGGATGAGGCTGGCCTGCTCTCTAGGATGCAGCCAGCAGCACGCATAGAGAAGGCAGGACGGGGGAGCCGAGAGGGTGAGCCTGGGCAGTGAGACGGGAGACATGCATGGGTGAGACACTCACAGCAGCCGAGAAGCGAAGAATGTGCCGCAGAGCGGCAGGTGGGGCTCAGGAAACAGGATGAAGGAATATTAAAGCCGCCCTTGCCCCCAAACAGTATGGTGGGTGTTCCTCCCCAGTTGCAGCCTCTGTGGTGTGGGGTGTGTGTTGGATGACATATTTAGCTAATCTGGGAGCTTTGGTGATTTGCCCACTCACAGCTTAATCTACTTAAGCCAAGGTCCATTCTAATGGCCGTGTTGATTAGAATGGAAGGACGTGCTTGCGGCTGGTGCCCGATGATGGATTCAATGTCTTTTTCCATTTGACTCTCTCTGTCCAGTAAGGTCTGGGGAGAGACGCAGTGAGCTGGTATGTGTGGCCTACGGGTCCTGGTTTGCTCCTGGCCCTGGACAGATGCGCAGACGAAGGGCTAAGCGGAGGGCACACACATAAGGCTAGACCAGTTCATGGGGGCAAGAGCAACTTTAATATTCCTTCATCCTGCACTAAATACAGGCAAAAAGATACACATGACAACCCTTTAATGTGTGTTCTGTAATCCGCAATCTGGAAGGAAAGGAAAAAAGAAAGAGATAGAGAAAGGGAAAGAAATAAAGAACCTGCCATGGAGGCGGGCTGGGGGGAGGGGGAGGGAACCGGGGACATTGGTGGTGGGAGATGGGCACTGGTGGAGGGATGGGTGCCGAACACTGTATGGCCAAGACCCAAATATGAACATCTTTGTAATTGTATAATAAAATACTTATTTAAAATATTCCTTCATCCTGTTTCCTGAGCCCCACCTGCTGCTCTGCAGCACATTCTTCGTTTCTCAGTGGGTGAGCAGGCACCCTCGCAATCTGAGGTCGGGACCAGCCACATGGCCCAGCCAGCGGGCAACCTCTCTGGGTTTTTGGTGTCCAGGCTCCCTTCTCTCTCAGTCCCCAAGGAGCTCAGGGCTGCAGGAGGGGCTTGGCCTGGCAGGGCCTAATGCTTCTCCCTGGAGCTGCTGGTGCAGGCAAACACGCAGCCAGGGAGAGAAGGCCAGACTGAACACACCTTTACAGGGTGAAATCCTCCTGCAGTCTGCGCTGCTCCAGCAGAGGGCAGCGCGCTTCTCTGTGGCACTGCTCCTTCCCTCAGTTCTGGGCACTGTTTGGCACCCAGGGGTGCTGGGAAAACCAGGTCTCCACATGCAAACACAGGGACTGGATCCACACGCTGCAGAACTTGAAAAGGTCAGTTCAGAGTGGACTAGGACAGTGGACTTAAAATCCACTGGCAAAACACAGGCAGGCGCTCAGGGTATGGACGTCAGAGACGTCTCTGCAGAGCTAAAAATTAAAATGTGAACAAACAGGATATGTCAAGTGTAAAAGGTTTTACGTGGCAAAAGAAACGTGGGCCAAAACTTGCAGGCACTGCCATGAACCGGGGGGTATCTGCACTCGGCTCCCTGCAGGGCTAACGGCTCCCATCTGTAAAGCACCCCCAAAGCTCAACAATAAAGAAACCAATGACCCCAACCATAAATGGGCATAGGAGCGGACAGACAACCCCAAGGTTTTTGGGTGTCCAGTACGCATATGGAATAGCTTTCATCATTTATTCTCAGGAGATGAAAATAAAAATTTCATGCGGCCCGAGAGCATCACTAACGCGTAGCATCATTGGCCCGCCGCTGAGACTGTGCCCCCTCCACAGTGCTCACCAGCACCACCGAGAGCAATGATGGCGGCTGCCGCGGCACAGAAAGCTCCTCCTCTCCACTGGGGCCTGCGGTGGACACGTGCTCACTCCTGGGAGAATGGCGCCAACGGCTCTGTGGTCGTGAGATCTGCTCTGGGCACAACCAGTTGTCTGTGAACCCCAGAAGGACCAGGTCTGTGCCCCTTTAGCTGTGGGCCTGATGTGACTGAGCAGACGGTGTGTGTCAGCCTGGGTTGCTGGCGTCACTGACAGACTGGAGGCAGCATGAGACCAGACACGTGTGGAGCCAGAGAGGCCTTGGCCCACTCACGGGGTCAGCATGGGGTCAGCCCTGCTCCCGGCCTACAGGGACACTCTGATAGGGTCAGCCCTGCTCCCAGCCTCGAGGACATTCTGATGAGGTGAGCCCTGTTCACAGCCAGGCATGTACCTCGGGCTCCAAGTGTCTGTCAGTGCCCGCCAGAGCCCAGGTGAGCCTGCTGGCCTTTGGACTGACCAGGGCATGTCCTTTGGACTGACCAGGGTGTGGCCTTTGGGCTATCTGGGCATGGCTTTGGGCTATCTGGGCATGGCTTTTGGGGGAGGACGGCACAGGCTTCCAGAGCAGAACCTTCTCCCAGTGGTTTTGCCAGAGCGTTTCCATCTCTGTCATGACCAAGGAACCGGCAGTGTGATTTCCCACACAAGCACTAGCCCCACAGCTGATGCTGTTCCTGCAGGCGGCCCGAAGGTCATACATTCCCATGCAGCTAAATCGGTTCCTTCCTCCTCTGCTCCGGCCCAGTTCTGTCGTTCCCTTCAGAACCAGGACACGCAGGTTTCCTGAGAGCGGACATCACGCGCAGTGTGAAGCTTGACGTCTGGTGTCCCTGCCCTTTGCCCTCTCTGACAGCTAAGCTCCCATCATGGTGCAAATTCAAGCCCGTGTG
Organism: Cryptotis parvus; assembly: GCA_021461705.1. NCBI lineage: Eukaryota > Metazoa > Chordata > Mammalia > Eulipotyphla > Soricidae > Cryptotis > Cryptotis parvus. Next base: position 94,188 of record JAJIBD010003906.1, on the reverse strand, counting down.
TGAAGCCTCAGGACTGACAGACACGCACGGTCCCGGCCCCGCCGCCACTGTGCAGCGCTCGGAGATGGCCAAGGAGGCGTGGCAGAGGCGGAGCCCGCCTCGCACGCATGGTTCTGCAGGGTCCCCTTTCTCCGCCCACAGAAGGCGCATGTTCCACCTGCTCTGGTGACCAGCAGGGACTAGGGGAGCAGGAACAGCAGAAACCAGCGAGCTCCACGGCGGCCTCTCCGCTGTGGCCAGCGAGTGGGCGGTTCCCACGGCTCTTTTCCCACCAACAGCCCCTGCTGCCTCTCCTGGCGTGGTAAGAGGCAGCAGGTCGTAACTGCTGGTGGGTCCTGGGCAGCTTTCAGGGGGCCTGTGGGGTTCACCCCAGATTGGGTGCCGACTGCTTCACTCTGTGGAGGGTCATGGAAGGGCCAGCTGGAGATGCCCCATGTCACATTTCCTCAGTGACCATCACTGAGTGGCCATCGCCGAGTAACCAACATGCTGATGGGGTCAGGCGGTGACCGCAGAGCTGGAGCAGGTCCGGCCTGTGTCCCGTCTGTCCCTGCACTGGCTGTGACCTGCTGTGATCCCGGTCCCCAGAGCACTGTGCCTGCAGGTGCAGAGAGGAAATGCATTTGGATTTAATGGGCTGGGCGCAGTCACAGGGGCCCGAGAAGAGCCATCGGTCACCTCCATGCCCGGCCTCGCTGGTTCTCTACTTCACACTGCTGGCCCCTGCATGCTGGCCACAGGAGAGGAGGAATTTTCCAAGTCTTCATGTCTTCCCTTCCAAGTGCTCCGAGGGGCCCAGGGACAGGAGCTGCTGTCCTGGTTTCTGGGGACCCGGGAGACCCGTTCTGCAAACTGCCTCCTGCTCTGGGCAGATGTGCAGCCTGCCGTGGGCGTGAGGAGAGGGGAAGAACTGACCCCACCAGGGTGTGCTGGGACCTGCGACCCTGCCTGCTCCCTGGGCAGTGTCCACGCTCTGAGGCACCGACAGGGACCGGGATCAGGGGCCTCAGGGGCTTCCATTTGCTTATTTCTTCCATGTTCTCCGGTGAACAGGGAGACTCCATACTTACGTCCTTGCAGGGAGCAGAGAACCTTCAGGAGCTGGGGAAACAGTTGGGGTCTGGCAGGGTGGATGGTGGACAATAGATGGACAGTGGCCTGGGCGACCCCTCAGCATCAGGGCAGCTGAGGTTGGGGTCCCAGGCTCTAACCTTTGCCCTGCGGCGTGTTTGGCCTTCATAAACCGCCTCTCTGGGCTGAGCAGAGAGGACAGACAGGGGTGCTGGGTGGTGTCCTCCCTGCAGCACGAGCCCCTGCATGGTCCTGACCAGCTTCCTGGAGGAAGGAGCTGAAGGTCGCTGGACAGAGCTGGACACAGAGCCTGGGCAGTGGCCATGAGGTGGCTGGGGATCAAGTGCTCATTTCTGAGTGGTGGAGCGATGCAGTGACCTGGGGTCAGCAGCTTTGCAGGCCATGGTCAGTCCTCACCCGCTGCCCCAAGGTCCCGTGGGCTCCCGAGGCACTGACCGAGATTCTCCCCCCTTGGCTATTGCTCACGCCGCAGCCACTGACGCTCAGTTCCTCTGCCCCAGGTCTCGGCAGAAGGTGGAACTACAACCCCAGAAGTCCGAGCGGAACCGGAAGTAAACTGTCATTTTGAACTCTCACACCGGCCTGTCTGCATCTCAGGTAGCGTCCCTGGGGTGTGCGGCTGGCCGGCGGGCGCCTGGGGTCCCGGAACTCAGGCCCCACCATCTCAGCCCCTCCCTGTGGCTGAGCTCTAGGGCCTGCGGCATGTTCCGGCCTTAGCTGGCTCTCATGTGTCCATCTCAGCCCACTCCCCACGTGCCCTGTGGACACATCTTTGGGGTACACAGGAGCAGATTTCCCAGGAGCCGGCAGTGTGCAGACGGGCAGCGATGAAATATGGCACCAGGGAATAAATGATCTCCCGGAAGCTCGTTATTTACTGACAGTCTTGCGTTCTGAAGAGGGCAGGTGTGAGCATCAGACCTGCTCATTAATCACCGCAGACACTGCAGTTAGCCTGACTCGACTACTGTAAAGCCGTGAGACTTGACTGAAGCCAGTTAAGAAAAAAAAGTACAAATGATTGGCAAGAAGGAAGAAGAGGGCTTTGGCGCTCACACAGAACAGCTCCATGGATGGCCAGCATGGAGAGGACTAGAAAGCCCAGATTGTTCCCGCTGCTCTGAAGCAATCCTGCGCGATGCAGATCAGCCTGGAGACCACCACGTCCAGAGAGCCGGGACTGCCAGGTGCAGAGAGTCAGCCTGGTAGCTCACTTTCAGAGGAGACGGGACAGAGGGAAACATGTGGATAAATACGTGACAGATTGGCAGGAAATACTAATATTACTAAACACACAAAGGGGGAAGAGACAGAAACAGAGAGAAGAGAGCGACAGATAGAGAGACAGAGACAGACACTCAGAGAGAGAGAGAGAGAGAGAGAGAGAGAGAGAGAGAGGAGGGAGAAAAGGAGAGAGGGAATAAAGAAAGCCACATCAGAGATCAAAATGTTGAAAATTAGAATAAAAAAACAAAGCTTGGAGGCAGAAAATAAAAATATGTATCAAGAAACAGTGGCTAGAAGCCGACATTTCATCATAATAAACCAGACAAAAACAAAATGCTGAAGAATATTCTTCAAGTAAAAATAAAATGGAAACAGAGATTTCCAGGTAAATCAGACACAGTAAGTCCACCACCCACCCCTGCCACATGTGCACTGCCTAAAGAATGTGTCTGGCTCTTTCTGATTTAAGAGAAGCTTCTGGACTATAAGAGATCAAAGAACCATGATATAATCCAGACAGTTCCCAAAGAATCATGGATTATACACAGATCCTCAGTACACAGGAAAGTTAGAAATGGATTTGGACTGAGTCAGAAAGGACAGGAAAATAAAAACCAAACAATTATAGATACAGCAAAAAGAGAAATAATGACAGCTTTATACATTTCCACTAAAAAAGGTCTAAAACCAAATTATAAGTTCTATAAGTTTCCATCCTAGAAACTTAGGAGATGAGCTGAAGAGAGGTGTAGGGGCGGAGGGCACTGGCCCTACGGTTCCCTGAGCCTGCTAGGAGTGACCCTGCACTCAGAGCTAGGAGTCCCGAGCACAGAGCCAGGTGTGACCCTGATCATAGAGCCAGGAGTGAGCCCCGAGCACAGAGCCAGGAGTGACCTTGATCATAGAGCCAGGAGTGAGCCCCGAGCACAGAGCCAGGATTGAGCCCCGAGCACAGAGCCAGGGTGACCCTGATCATAGAGCCAGGAGTTAGCCCTGAGCACAGAGCCAGGAGTGACCCTACCAGGAGTGAGTCCCGAGCAGACCATAGAGCCAGGAGTGAGCCCTGAGCACAGAGCCAGGTGTGGAGAGCCAGGGTGAGTGAGTCGAGCACAGAGCAAGGAGTGACCCTACCAGGAGTGAGCCCCGAGCACAGAGCCAGGAGTGACCCTGATCATAGAGCCAGGAGTGAGCCCTGAGCAAAGAGCCAGGAGTGACCCTGATCATAGAGCCAGGAGTGAGCACCGAGGCACAGAGCAGGAGTGATCTTGAGCACAGAGCCAGGAATGACCCTGCACACAGAGCCAGGCGTGAGCCCGAGCTAAACAAGAGTGGGAACCCTGTCGAGTGAGAAAGAGGCTGAGCTAAAAACAACCACTGGGAGAAGAAAAGTCTTACAGAAATATCAGTGTGCTTAGACTCTTAATTCTCACAGTGCTTAAAAAGCCCTTGTGGAGAAACATCCCCGTCCGGATGCAGGAATGGCAGAATTCCATAAGAAAGTAAATTGTCTCAGGCAATGCTGGCGCTGAACGAAGGTGCTCGAACATGGACCTCACCCATTGGAGAAAGTGTTGACAATGAGTCTAAAAATACCGAACTGAAAGTACAGAGGATGAACTCTGTCATTCTGATTTTTATTTTGGGTTGTCTTCACATGCAAACTTAGTCTGTGGGTCCAGGCTCGGGAACACACATGATAAAGTCCCAGGTCCTGGAGACGCGGGGGGGCAGTTTCCCATGAACCTGAAACAACAGCCATGGAGTCAACGAACTGCCTGTCACAGGCCAGTCCTGGAAGGATGAAGGGCTTTAGGTGCTCCCAGCTTCCCCCTCTGGCGACCAGCACTTCTGTTCTCTGGGAAGAGCTGACAGGACCTGGGACTCCTGTGAATCGCTCCTGTTCTCTGGGAAGAGCTGACAGGACCTGGGAATCCTCTGAATCCCCTCCTGTTCTCTGGGAATTCCCATGTTGCTGCAATGGTGCCAAAGAGTTCCCATGGGAAGATACCATCATTGACGACATCGATGAAGAATACAACCGACTGGTTCAGCACCTCCATGATTGTGTGAAGAATGCCGAAAAGAGAGAAAGACACAAAAAGGACGCTTGTCTTCAGGAACTCTCGAGCTCATTCGCCAACGTGGCAAGGCGCGAGCCTCAGGAGACCAAATGCTAATATCCAAGCTTGCTAAACAGTGCAGAGAAGCGATAAAAGAAGACCTTAAAGACAGAAGAGCAGAAATACTGGAGGATGCAGCGAAGCCGGGAAAAGCATTCGCATTGCCCGCCTGTCCTTTGCCAACTATAAGACCAAGATGACTGCCCTCCGACGCCCTGATGGGTCTATCACATCTTCCAGAAAGGCAATGGAGAAGATTATCCATGACTTCTACTCAGATCTCTTTGATAGCCACATTCACCTGCCCACATACCAAATTCCACAGGATGGATATGTCATTCCCAACGTTCTCCCTTCTGAAATCCGACATGCCATCTCGTCAGTAAAGAAGGGAACAGCACCAGGCCCAGACAAAGTCAGACCCGAACACCTGAAGAATCTGCCGTCGGTACTCATCAATACACTAGCTCGGCTCTTCACACGCTACCTATACAAATGCAAGGTGCCTTCCCAATGGAAAACCAGCAGGACAGTTCTACTGTTCAAGAAGGGAGACATTCACGACATCGGCAACTATCGCCCCATCTGCCTGTTGTCTGTCATCTACAAGCTGTTTACACGAGTCATCCTGAACAGGATTAGCAGAACACTAGATGAAGGACAACCATGCGAGCAAGCAGGCTTCCGGAAAGGATTCAGCACAATCGACCATATCCACACAGTAACCAAGCTCATCGAGGTTTGTAGGGAGTATAAGATGCCGCTCTGTCTCATGTTCATTGATTTACAGAAAGCCTTTGATTCTGTGGAGACTGAAGCAGTCATCGAAGCCCTAGCCAAACAGGGTGTTCAAACCCAATACATCAAGATCCTTCGTGAGCTGTATTACGGATTCACCACCAGGATCTCACCATTCTACAAAGAAGTGATCATTAATGTGAAAAGAGGGGTTCGACAGGGTGATACCATTTCACCAAAACTCTTCAGCGCCACCCTCGAAAACATCATGCAACAATTAGAATGGGAAGGAATGGGAGTGAAGATAGATGGTCGGCAACTACCCCCACCTCCGCTTCGCTGATGACATCGTTCTAATAACACCAAACATTAGCCAAGCGGCACAAATGCTGGCTGACTTTGACCGAGAATGTGGAAAGATAGGTCTACAGCTGAATCTAAAGAAAACTATGTTCATGAAGAATGAACTAGTTCCTGAGGCCCCATTCACTCTCAATGGAACAAACATCTCTGAATGCAGCAGTTATGTGTACCTAGGTCGAGAAATCAACATGATGAACGACCTAAAACCTGAGCTGCGCAGGAGGAAGAGAGCGGCATGGGAATGCCTTCAAAGGCATCGAAGAAATAGCTAAAAGGACAAAGAACCTCCGGCTCCGGGCACATCTCTTTGACTCTACCGTTCTCCCTGCATTAACGTGCGCCTCAGAGACCTGGGCCCTACGAAAGAAGGATGAGAATGCTATTCGGGTCTCCCAGAGAGGAATCGAAAGAGCTATGCTTGGAATATCACACCTCACTCAAGTGAGAGAAGGAATCCCGGAGTTCTGACCTCCGTCGCTATTCTAGAATCAGGGATGCTGTCTCGTTTGCCAAGGCATTGAAAATCAGATGGGCTGGACATGTAATGCGATTTGGAGACGACCGCTGGACTAGAGCCATTACCGACTGGATCCCACGGGATGTCAAAAGATCATGTGGCCGCCCACCTACAAGATGGTCGGACTTCCTTGTCAAGACCCTGAAGGAACGGTTTGAGGCTCTTCATATTCCTGAATCAACCAGATGCCACTGGGCTACATTGGCACGTGATAGGGTCCAATGGAAATGTTACTGGTGCCCGCTCGAGCAAATCGATGAATAACGGGATTCAAGTGATCAAGTGATCTCTGGGAAGAGCTGACAGGACCTGGGAATCCTGTGAATCGCTCCTGTTCTCTGGGAAGAGCTGGCAGGACCTGGGACCTGGATCCTCTGATCGCTCCCAGCAGGTCAGGTGTATGCGGCCCCACGGCCCAAGCGCCTGACTTGCTCTGTGACTTGCCTCTCTGGGGTGGGGCAGCAGTTGGGGACCCCCCACCTCCCCTTCCCTGCCTGAGTGGGCAGGGACACACTGCCAGAGTGGAGCCTAAGCCCCATGAAGTACAACCGGAGCCGCGTCTGGTCCACCAGCTGCACAGCCCTTTTTCACCACCAGGCCTAGAAGCGACTTTGGAACAAGTTCCTGCGAAAGGTTCCAGGCACGGCTAGTGCAGCACTGCCACCTGCTGGCTGCGCCCTGCCCCTGCACCGGCACAGCGAGGGAAACTGGTCTCTCCCTCTTCCCTCCGTCTGTCTCCCTCTGTCTGTCTCACCTCTCTGTCTCTCCTGCCTTCTCTGTTCTCCGCTCCAATCCCCCGCATGGTCACTCTGGAGAAGACAGGGACACCCGTGTGTGACCCCACGCAAGGGTCCTCTAGCAGGGGGCCCCATTAAACCCATCCCCAGGGAATCTGCATCATCGGCGTGGCTGGGATGTGGGAGCCCCTCCTCCCGTCCCACAGCGCCACTTGCTGTCTACGTGGAGACCCGTGCCACAGCCTGGTCACTGGGGAGTCCACACTGGGGAGTCCCATCCGTTCTCAGGTCATGAGCACACACCAAGTCCGTGCCCACGTGCTCTGTAGCCCCTAGGGAACCGCCAACCAAGAATGTGCATCTGCAAATTGGCTTGTGTCCACTTTAAGCTTCATCAGATACAAAATATTGAGGGGGATGGGCAGACAGTAGTGAGTGGGCGCTTGCCTTTTACGGGGCTGATGGGGGTTCAATTCCCAGCACCCCATATGGTGTCTCCTCCCTCCAGGAGTAGCCCTGAACAGAGAGCCAGGAGTCAGGTCTGAACATGACTGGAAGTCACCACAAAACAATAAAATCTGAATGACCGTCTTTATTTTCTATAAACATTAAGTTTTCTTAGCATGCATCTTTCATTTTACAAGATCTCATGTTTTCTTCAACCTTTATGTCGAAGGCCTTAATGCTTTTGGTTGGCTTGTTCGGGGGTCTTGGGAACACACCCGGCAGTGCCCGGGTGACTCCTGGCTCTGGGCTCAGGGAGGGCACCCAGAAAGTGGGCGGATTCAGGAGTCAAATGTGTCTGCATCACAAGTCCAGATTTGGTGAGATGGACGGACGCAGACAGATCTAACAGCCGCTAATCCAAATCTGTCCTGCGTGCAGGACCTTCTGCGTGCTTGGGCTTTAAAGCAAAGACACGCTCTAAGGTGGTGTGGGCTGCCCTAATCAGACCTGAGACCAAAGACTGCACAAGGGAGTTTCCCGTATGTTTCACTGAGCTAATGAAATACTTCCTATAATTCTGCAGCTAAGGTGGTTTTGGTTTTTTGTCGGGCACGCCTGGGGGTGCTGGAGACGCAGCAGGGGTCAGCTGCACGCACAGCAAGCACCGCACTCTACTCGCCTTCTCTCGACCATGGCAAATAGCTTTTATAAGATGCTTGAGAAGCACCCTAGTCCATACTCTTGCTCTCTGGCCACGACAGCTTGAATATCCTGAAATTTGCAAACTAACTTAGATGGCCTAAGAAAATGAAGTAAACAAATTAAATGAAAAAAAAAAGTGAAATAACTAAAAGGCAGACAATGGTCACAAATATCAGAAAATCAGAATGTCCATAAATGCCGCCTCTCTCCCAGTGCAGGGCTTGAGACACGGGGTCGGGCCTGCCACCCTCTGCCCTTGACGGGCGGGTGTGAGCAAGGACACTGCGGGTAGGGCTCTCTGTGCCACCAAAACCAAGTCTCACACCACCTCGTTCTGCGTCAACACGGGTCAACAGCACAGACACACACACATGCTTGGAAGGCGCAGAAAAAGCTGTACACTTCAACCTCGGAGAGTCAAATATACTTAAGAAAGAGAAGTTTTATTAGGGCAATTTCACTTTATTTTTCCATACAGCAAAGCCAACTACTGCAGTGATAATAAAATAAGCGTAAAACAAATTGCAGCCCCAGACAAAATACGTAATTGTAGGCAACTACAAGCAGAAAGTAAGTTCTGATTACATAATAGTAAAACCAAGCATCCGTTCTTTCAGCAGGTGAGCAGAAGTGCTGGTAAGTGCAACTCGGCCGCCAGCCGCGGGGAGGGCCGGCAGCAGATTCAAGTGCCTGCCTGGCCACTATCCCTGCCTGGTGCTCCGAGCAGAAAGTCAAAACCGTGCATCTGAACTGTGTTTTCTCCCCTGCTGAAAGAACAGGACTCTACAGCAATTAAAAAACCAATCACATAACAATAGCGCTACGGTGAGCTGTTCGCTTTGCCTGTGGATGTTCCAGATCTCGTGAAAGGCAATATTGTTCTGAAGATTCTTTGTGTGTGTGAGCAAGAAACCACCGGTGTCGGCAGAAAGCGGGTGTGAGTGTGTCCTGGTTGCGTCCTGCCTCTGTTCTGTCGCAGATGCCGTTGAAGTTCTAAACACGCAGTAGTTCTGAAGTGTCAGGAGTTTCTGTTCATGGCTGGTACCTCAATGGTTGAAGTTCCTGCAGTTTTGGTGATGGCCTTCGGGCAGACTCGCCCCGCAGAGTCTGTCAGCCTCGAGACCCGGAAGGGTGGCATTTCTTTCCCGCTGAGAAGATCCTGGCGAACTACAAGCTGTGCACGGAGTGAGCGGCCCGGTGGGTGCGGGGTGCTGCCGACACCGTGCGGGGTTCTGCTTATTAGCCTTAACAAAACTCCGGGGAATTCTAGACGTTTTTATTCAAAATAAGATCTTACTATGATACAGGTTTCTCTCTTTGACTATATACAGAAGTGCAAAAAGTAGGCCTTCTCGGGACGCCCAACACATTCCCACCACAGCAAAGCTGGCCTTCGGAGCTTGCACACCCGCGACCATTCTCCTGACGTAAACTTGGAGTATTTGGATTATCAACAGAAAGTCCCTTGTTCTATTTATTGATTATGCAGCTTATTTATAACAAGGCCTGATATTCAGGGATTTCAAAAATATTAAACAATACTTTAACATTTGAAATGGATACAGTAGAAAATAAATTTTATTCTAATATCTAGGATCTAGATCTTCTTATAATAACTAATTACAAACAAAATAAATCATCAAAATATTCCTCAATTGTCTGCCAGGATTGTTGCAATAGCAACAACAGAACCTCTTACTTAGCAATGATTATATATTTATAAGATATCCATATAAAAGATCTTTGTTCTTTTAATGAAAACTAGACAAGAACAAGACTGACATTCTTACACTTTAATATTAAATCAGTAAAATATAAATCATTTAGTTAACAATAATACGAATATTCATATGACTACATGTAATTCAAAACTGAGCATGTTATGGAGGAAACTACCTTTAAGGGTTTTTTTTTTATTTTTAAAAATTCATCGGTAAAACCTAATAAAACAATAGTCTATAAACTGAAATGGTATTCAATTGTTAATAGAAAATGAAATCTAATAAATGTAGGAAATGAAAATCTACTTTTTAACAAGAAAAATAAGTCCTATCCCTAAGGTCACTAAGTACAACAACGTGGGTGACCGTCACTCTCTGAACACGACTGGGGACATTGGCATGGGCTCCGACCCGTAATGTAGCTAAGGCTTAATCGATGTACAGTACAATCAGTAAAATCAACACATCAGTCTTGAACTAGAAAGCTTCTCTCTCAAACAGCCAAACCTGCTTGAAACTCAGGAGTACGGGAGCGTGACAAGCACACTCCCTCTCCCGCTCCCCCTCCCCACTCCCGACTCCCAGGAACGCGCACGCCTGGCCGTTGGCAGAATCAGAACCGCCAAACAGAGCAGAAATGCCCTTGCCTAGCTGCGGCATCCAAACCACAAGTAAAAGAAAGGGACGGAAAGGAAAGAGAACAAAGCAAAGACTTCCTTTGGATGAGTTCATTCTTAAAAACTGAATGCACATCTATTTTTCTTTAAATTCTGTAAAAGGCTTTCTAAGGCGATGAGCAGTTAATCTGAACAACAACAACAACAACAAAAATATATAAAATTCACCCATGAACTTAACCCGCCCAGTGACTAGGTTCCTTAAACGTTTCCGTTTTCCTCTTTTGGTTTTCCATGCATCTGATGATGGCCCTGCTTGCTTCTTTTAGAGTCACCCTTACCGTGAAACGTGACTGGAGCAAACGTGAACGCATTTCTGCAAAGCATTTATAGTCTTTTGACTTTTCACAGAGCTATAAATAGAAGCAAAATAATGTTTGCAAACATCTATGTTTGTCATTGTGTCTCAGAAATGGCACATCCCTTTTGAAGTAGCGTGTTACACGGTGTAGTGGGCATAAATAGAACACGACGATGCATTAAAATAACTTTATATATATATATCTCTATCTATCTAGTATATATCTCCAGTAGGTGTGAGTTTCTGTCTCGAGAGTGTGGGTTGTGCTGCCTGTGACTGCTATGAAGTTAAATTGGCCATTTCTGAGACAGCTTTGGTTTCAAAACACAAAAAAAATAAAGAATGGTGCCTTCTGCCTGCTGAGTCCTGCGGGTAGCAGCATGGCGCAGCCTGGAAAGTAACACTGAAGAAATAATACTCTGATCGGATACAGTCTATGGCACTTCACGAGGACCCTTGACAACACGGGACTTAAAGCCATGATGTGCTTTAAAGACACACAACTGTGGCTCTACTGGCACATTCACGTGTCACCCCCCACCCCCAAGTCTCTCAGTCTCTCCCACCAGAAGCCTCCCTCTCAAACGCAAGCGACAGGCACACGCTCTCCTCGACAATGGCGGTTTCAAATACAAGGTGCACCTTTGTTTTTGTAAACCTTGAAACAAATAAACTTTTTTTTTAAAAAAATCATATCTTGGTCTACAGGCGTACCAATAATCTAACATAATTGTGGCCACCTCAGACAGTCTTCACGAGCGGCGGGGTTCGGGCACGCACCCAGGCGCGCCTCGTGATGCTAACTGTGCTAGAACGAAGACAGCGGTGATCTGGGCAGGAGCCCCTCAACACGAGGACGAGGCCAGCTCCGAGGGCTGCAGGCGACAGTGTGCGGCGGCTCCAGGCTCCTGCCTTCTGGGTCACATGCAAGAGGTGATGTCTGTGGCTGAGGGTTTTGGTGGGTGTCACTTGACGATATATACAATATGGCTAATGGTCTCGCTTTCTCCTCCATTCTCTCCTCCATCCAAGCACACTGTCCCTTCCTCTTCAGTACGACCTGCACAGAGAGACACGCCCGAGGTTAGAGCAGCCCACTGCAGGGACACTTTCTGACACACAGGCCAGAGAGCGAACGCCCAGGGCCTGGCACGCCAGCTCCCCAAGGAAACCGGACCCTTCCTCTGCACCAACTACTCGGCTTCTGTGAGACCCGAGTGAAGAGCTGGCAGAGCGGGAGGTGCGGGCGTGCGAGTGGCAGAGCCCGGTTCCATCCCACACGGTCTGGGCGCCCCAAGCAGCACCAGGAGTGAGCCTGAACTCAGAACCAGGAGTCAGCCCTGACCACAGAGTTAGGAGTGAGCCCCAGCACAGAGCCAGGAGTGATGCCTGAGCACAGAGCCAGGAGTGAGCCCTGAGCATAGAGCCAGGAGTCATCCCTGAGCACAGAGCTGGGAGTGAGCCCTGAGCACAGAGCCAGGAGTGACCCTGAGCACAGAGCCAGGAGTCATCCCTGAGCACAGAGCCGGGAGTGAGCCTGAGCACAGAGCCAGGAGTGAGCCTGAGCACAGAGCCAGGAGTGTGCCCTGAGCACAGAATCGGGAGTGAGCCCTGAGGCCCTGCCCGGTGTGTCCCAAACCTCTGTGAAGATGGCACCATCTGCCAAGACTGGAGCAACCACCCATCCCGAGCTGGGAGCCTCACGCATCTACAGAGCAGAAGCCCATTGCCTAGGAGGCCTTTGTGATCCCTCAAGGCCGGGCTCGTGAGCAGCTCCCATGAGGAGGGTCCTCTCTGGGACGCACGGGGACAACCACACACAGGAGCGACGTGAGAACTCCAAGCTGGGACACTGTTGTTTCCCAAAGGCAAGAGAAACAAAAGCATTCCAGCCGGCCGGCAGAACGGAGGTGAGCAGGTGTCACGCGGCACAGGAAAACCCATCACAGGGTTTTCCCCGGGGTCTATCTGGGCACCTGAGCTCAGCTCACAGCCGTTACTGCGCTGTCACTGCGCCGCCCGGAGCCCACGATGCCGCGGGTATTCTGAACAGTGGTAGCCGTGCCTGCCGGGGCTGCACACTCAGGCCCTTCCTCCTGAGTGTGAGAGCAAGGCGGGGAGGGCACTGCCTTGCCTGGAGCCAAGCTGGGTTCCATCCACAGCACACTGGTCTCCTGAGCTGGCCAGGTGGATCCCTGGGCACTGCTGGGGGTGGGGGGCACAAGATGAAACAGAAAAGTGGGTGGTATGTGGGCGAGCCTTGCTCTCCGAACTGGGCGAGGGCAGCCTCCACGCCCGCTGGTGGGAGTGGGGTGGTCTGCTCGACCATGTCTGCCCATGGCCACGGTCCTCCCAGCGCCCGTGCTCGCCTCCAACTTCAGCCTGGCCGAGCCACAAGGGCCTCGGTACTGGCCACCCTCCCTCTCCCTGATGACCTCGGACCCCCACCCTAACCACCTCGCGCCACTACCTAATGACCTCGGACCCTCACCTAAAGCGCTTCACAGACCCCCAGCCAAGGACCTTGTAGGCCCGCCTGACCGATCGCACACTTCCCCAGGGTCCTCCCATGCCCAAAGCCTCAAAGTTTGCTTCTGCAAGGGTCCAGAGCCCACCTGCGGCTCAGCGCTGGCCGTGCCTTCACAGACCGGCAGCCATGAGCCCAGCGTGCAGGAGTGAGGCGGCTGCAGGCACGTTTGGGTGCCTGTGCTATGGCTCTAAGAGCAGGCGCCGACCTGTGTCTGACATGTTTGTGCACAGCCACCACAAAGTTCTGAAGTCATTTTCCGTATCTGTGGCAGCCTGAGAGCCTGTGAGAAGTGGTGATACGCCTCCAGGGTTTCTGGGCACACACTAGTGGGGTCAGCTCTGGACTCTGGCAGTCCTGAGTGTGCCTGGCGTGGGTGAGTGGGTGTGTGCACTCTGTGAGGGCGCTGGGGAGAGCAGAGAGGCCTCGATGCATGCACCCACCGCGGGGCATTGTGCTTTCTCCTTTGCTGTCGTGGACGTGTGCTCCCCATGTGACCCAGAGATTCCCTCAGGACTGGGTCCAGTCAGAGAGAAGCAACACAGAAACTCTCAACCTGCTCCCAGCTTCCTTACGACCCACCATGTCGGAAAAGCAGACACCAACCCCAAACTCACTTCCCACACTGCTCAGAGGCAGCGTGCAGGTGTGGCACTTACTGTTTACTGATGCAAGTTCTACATCTGGGTTACATACTTGTGGCTAGTCAGATGTTCGGCAGATATTATGGGTATCTGGTAAAGAAAAAGAAGGACTTAGTGAGAGACCCAGGCAGGCAAGCCAGTCACCAAGAGGCGCACATTACAGTTCTGGACGTTCTTAAGGAAAACGGCAACCTGTCGTGAGGCTAGCATCCTCGTCTGCCACAGAAGGGCCAGGGGCAAGCGAGGGCCGGCATTGCCAACGAGGGTGTCCCCACCGTGGAGCTGACCAGAGCCCGGCCGTGTGGAATGGGAGCAGGAGAGGGTTATTGTGGTGGACGGGGTCAGGGTCAGGGCCCCAAGTGAATGAGTCCGAGCCAGAGGGCAACCCCAGGAGAGCTGCTGAGGAGGGGGAAGCTCGGGGGTCCCTGACGCAGCCACGCTGGTCCCTTAGTGGGGAAAGCTCAGGCCAGACAGTGCCTGGTCTCTAGGCCCGAGCCGGGGCCTCCCTCTGCAGCCAGACCTGGACTTGCGCTGTGTCCGGCAGCACCAGAGAAGCGGCTCGGAAGCCCCCGACCACCCCCTCCCAGGGACCCTCCAGACATCACCCCCATTGAGGCTTCCACGTTCTTGTCTAGGGTGTGGCAGGCACCCCACAGGCCATGACCAATGGCGAGGGACCTGAGTGGTCCCCACCTGCACCAGAGAAGCGGGCTGAGGGGCTCCTGGCCCCGACAGCCTCCAAGGGGCGTCACTGCACCGTCTCCGCCGACAATGGCGCATGCACCTGACTGTGATGGGGCTTGTCATACCTGTTCTGCGGGCCAGGGCGTGGAAGCGTCAAGGGTGGGGCTAGGGCTTCAGCGGCAGCAATGCCCAGGCGGCGGGACCCAGTGCAGACATGCAGACACAGCATAGGTGCTGGAGGCAGGTATCATGTACATGTGCAGACAGTACACATGTGCACCTGTGTGCATGTACAACCTGTGCGTGCGTTGTGTCCATGAACAGCCTGTGTGTGGGTATATGTGCAGGTACAGCCCGCATGGGGGTGTATGTGCAGGTACAGCCTGTGTGGGGGTGTATGTGCAGGTACAGTGAGGCCATATATGCAGGTACAGCCCGTGTGAGGGTATATGTGCAGGTACAGCCCACGTGGGGTGTATGTGCAGATACAGCCCGCGTGGGGGTGTATGTGCAGGTACAGCCCGTGTGGGGGTGTATGTGCAGGTACAGCCCGTGTGGGGGGTGTATGTGCAGGTACAGCCCGTGTGAAGGTATATGTGCAGGTACAGCCCGTGTGAGGGTATATGTGCAGGTACAGCCTGTGTGGGGGGTGTATGTGCAGGTACAGTGAGGCCATATATGCAGATACAGCCCGTGTGAGGGTAGATGTGCAGATACAGCCCGTGTGAGGGTATATGTGCAGGTACAGCCCGTGTGAGGGTATATGTGCAGGTACAGCCCGTGTGGAGGGTATATGTGCAGGTACAGCCCGTGTGAGGGTATATGTGCAGGTACAGCCTGTGTGGGGGTGTATGTGCAGGTACAGCCCGCGTGGGGGTTATGTGCAGATACAGCCCGCGTGGGGGTATATGTGCAGGTACAGCCCGTGTGGGGGGTGTATGTGCAGGTACAGCCCATGTGGGGGTGTATGTGCAGGTACAGCCCGCGTGGGGGGTGTATGTGCAGGTATAGCCCGTGTGGGGGTGTATGTGCAGGTATAGCCCGTGGGGGGGTGTATGTGCAGGTACAGCCCGTGGGGGGTGTATGTGCAGGTACAGTCCATGTGGGGGTGTATGTGCAGGTACAGCCCGTGTGGGGGTGTATGTGCAGGTACAGCCCGTGTGGGGGTGTATGTGCAGGTACAGCCCGTGGGGGGTGTATGTGCAGGTACAGCCCGTGAGGGGGTGTATGTGCAGGTACAGCCCATGTGGGGGTGTATGTGCAGGTACAGCCCGTGTGGGGGTGTATGTGCAGGTATAGCCCGTGTGGGGGGTGTATGTGCAGGTATAGCCCGTGTGGGGGTGTATGTGCAGGTACAGCCCGTGGAGGGGGTGTGCATGCAGGTACAGCCCATGTGAGGGTATATGTGCAGGTACAGCCCGCGTGGGGGTGTATGTGCAGGTACAGCCTGTGAGGGGTGTATGTGCAGGTACAGCCCATGTGGGGTGTATGTGCAGGTACAGCCCACGTGGGGGGGTGTATGTGCAGGTACAGCCCGTGAGGGGGGTGTATGTGCAGGTACAGCCCATGTGGGGGTGTATGTGCAGGTACAGCCCGTGTGGGGGGTGGAATGTGCAGGTACAGCCAGTGTGGGGGGGTGTATGTACAGGTACAGCCTCGTGGTGGGGGTATGTGTAGGTACAGCCCCTGTGGGGGTGTATGTGCAGGTATAGCCCGTGTGAGGGTGTATGTGCAGGTACAGCTCGTGGTCGGGGTGTATGTGCAGGTAGTACAGCCTTGTGGGGGTGTATGTGCAGGTACAGCCCATGTGAGGGTATATGTGTAGGTACAGCCCGTGTGAGGGTGTATGTGCAGGTACAGCTCGTGTGGGGTATATGTACAGGTACAGCCGTGGGGGGGTATATGTGCAGGTACAGCTCGTGTGCACTGTGTCCATGAATAGCCAACGTGTGGGTGTTATGTGCAGGTACATCCTGTGTGTGCACTGTGTCCACATACAGCCCACATGTGAGGGTGTATGTACAGGTACAGCCCTGTGAGGGTATATGTGCAGGTACAGCCCGTGTGGGGGTGTATGTGCAGGTACAGCCCGTGTGAGGGTGTACACGCAGGTACAGCCTGCGTGGGGGTGTATGTGCAGGCACAGCCCGCATGGGGGTGTATGTGCAGGCACAGCCCATGTGAGGGTGTATGTGCAGGTACAGCTCGTGTGCACTGTGTCCATGAATAGCCAACATGTGGGTGTTATGTGCAGGTACATCCTGTGTGTGCACTGTGTCCACATACAGCCCACATGTGAGGGTGTATGTACAGGTACAGCCCTGTGAGGGTGTATGTGCAGGTATATCCCGTGTGTGCATTCTGCCCGTGTACAGCCCGTGTGCGTGTGTATGTGCAGGTGTAGCTCATGTGAGGGTGTATGTGCAGGTACAGCTCGTGTGTGGGTGTATTGTACAAATACGTGTAAGTGCAGGTATAGCCCGTGTGTGCATCCACGCAGGCATAGCCCGTATGTGCATCTGTGTGCACATACAGCACAGCACTGTCACATGTAGAGCAGTGTGCATCGTGCCCATGTGCAACACGTGTGTGCAAGTGCACATGCCCCTTCCCGGGCTCTTGCTCTGATGGTGCATGAGGTGGTTACAGCACAGGGCAGGGTAAAGGCTCCCACCGTCCTGTCCCCGGCCATTCCACTGCTGCACACGGCCAGGAGGCGTCTAGCTTCAGCCGTGCCGCACACAGGACACTCACGTGCCATAATGCACACGGGTCACAGCCTTTGGGAAGCCGGACCCTCTGGGAAAACAGTACACTACCAGAAGGGCCTAATGCAAGGCCTGTGTGGGCAGGGCCTGCACCCAAGTGGGTGGGTGGGGCCTCTCAAGGTCCTCCTTCCACAAGCCTCAGCCTGGGGGGTCCTCGGAGCTCGGCTCTCCACCTCCATTTGCTGTGACCCCACTGAGGTCCTCCACCAGCAAGTCCTGGGACACTGGCTGAGCCCAGGACAGAGGGAGGGTCCAGGCACTCTGGTGGTGGTGGGTGGTTGCAGCGCCTGTGCCTCAGTTCCATGAACTTCGCACGGGGGTGACCATGACGCATACTTTATACCACTAACTATTTTTTTTAAAGTGTTGGCTACAGTTGAAACTGATTTTGAAACTGTAACAGCTCAGAATCCTGGATCTGACTTTGCCAAACAGCTCAGCACTTCTGCACGAAGTGCCCGGGCCCGCCCCTGGAGACCCAGGCCAACTGGTCTTGCCCGGCACTGCAACTGTCGGCCCTGCACTCCCCAACACATGTGCAGCTCCGCCCAGAGTAAGCACCCTTGGGAGCTCATCCACTGGGCATGGGAGCCCTGGCACCGCGGCATGACCAACCATGGCACGTGCTGGTGCCAAGGGCCTGGGCGCCGACAAAGAGCCTGGGCAGTGCCATCCCAGCCTGACCCACCTGCCAGGGCAGTGCCCAGGAACACCCAGAGCTCAACTGCCAACACCTGGCTCACAGCAAGTCACAGCTGCCTGCTTCTTACTGCACGTGAGGCGCTCATGGAGACCCCAAAAAGGCTCTCGTGGAAATCTCAGCGTGAGCCCCCGCAGCGTGTGTGGCTGAGGTTCAGCGTGTACGGAAACCGTCTCAGCAGAGGGAGACCCTGGGACCGGCCAGCGGCATCGAGTGTCTGGGGGCTCCTCACAGGCTCGTGCAGACCAGCAGGAGCCATCTCTGAGACCCCATGCTGGAAGCCCCCGGGCAGCGCCACGCAATGCTCCCGCTGGCCTCCCTGGAGCCCCATGAGCAGGTCTGCAGACGGCCCTGAGGAGTCGGGCTTTAAGGAACAAAGCTATAAATGAGCAAACCTGGTTGGCCGTGGCTGCCGCAGCGAAGGGCACACTGGTGGCAGATGTTGTCGCTGCGGACACAGTAGCTGGCGTAGCGCCGTGCACCATGGGAACTTTCGGAGGGAAAATCACATAAGCAAACATACAGAAGAGTGGAGCAGTAAGGGCCATGGCAAGACGGAGGACACGGGCGGGCGGCACAGTATGGACCACAGCGAGAAGCCACGTGGAGAGAGATCCCAGCCAGTGACATGCAGCCACAGCACAAGCAGGTCGACATTCCAAAGAAGGCGGGAAGGGCGGGGAGGGGGAGAAAAAAGGGGGAAAAAAAAAGCTCGTTACCATCAAATCAAGAAAATCAACACAAACAGGCTTACTCTGCTACGTCAGAAATGAGAACTTTATCCAAGGCTCTCATGGGCACTCGAAATCTAAGTCAAACGTCAGGGTCTACTTGAGACGGAGCTACCAGGTTGGAGGGAGCAAGGCTTTCTTAGCCACCATTACCAAACGCACAGCACATCACTGCAGGAGACCGATTTCTTTCTACACAGCAGAACTCAGAGTCCCATCAAAATCCACCCCAGGGCACAAAGGTAAACGGGGGAGGGGCGGGGGGGAGGCACCTCAACGTGAGACTGCGTCAATTAAATCAGAAGTGACGTTTAATTGACAGGTGTTAGTACGAGGGGTGGATGTGTCGGTGGGCAAGTGGAACAGCAGTGGATTTTGAGGGGCTGTGAGGGGCACCGTGGGGCTGAGAAAATCAAGAAAGAAAGCACCTACCAACACTGCGGCGGGCGCCATGCACAAGATGGAGCCTGTACAGCATGCATGGACACGGAAGGCGGGTTTGGAAAGGGAAGAGAATTAAAACGTCCCATCACACGTGTCATTAGGAGATTCATTTGAACAAAGAAGAAAAACGGTTATTCTAGCAACACGGCATGGAACCAAAAGCGCCCGCCCCCGCCCCCACAGCAGGACGCAGGGCCCGTCGCCAGGGAGAGCTGCCGAGAACGAGAGCCTTCTGCCTGCCGAGAGGAGGCCCGGCCCCTGCCTGGCTCCTCGGGACACACAGGCTGCACTGACCTGGCTAGGACCTGGTTCCCTGACTGTGCTGCACTTGGTCTGGGTGCCTGGCAGGGTGCGCCGGGAACCGGCTCTGTCCAGGGGCCACTGGCACCGCTGGCAGACGAGAATGACCCTCGGCATGGACGGGGCGCAGACATTCAGTCTCCGTCACCAGGTTCCATGACTCATCTGGTGGACAGACTTCCTTCCTGAGACTCCTACTGTCCTAGTTCTCGGGGAAACAGAGGGTCAGGGGCGGGGGAGGTCTCCAGGACACTTTGGAAGATCAAATGCTCTCAAAACGGGGGCAGAAAAAAAATGTCAAGAAATGTTTCAAAAAGCTAAAACCCCGGTAAGGGCACACTGGTGGTGGGACTGGTGTTGGAATATTTTATTCCTGAAACAACTGTATTGTGAACAATTCTATAAATCACGGTGTTTAAAGAGAGTTAAAACATTCGAAAGAAAAACCAAAACAAACTCCCAAACCCAGCCTGGGATAAAAACAGACACACCAGTGCAGTTCACCTGGACACAAACAAGGATGTCCGAGGGAGGAGCTGCTGTCTCGGGCACGAGAAACTCTGGACTTACTCTGCAAGCACTGGGCACCTCCAGACAGAGCTGGTGGTCTTGAGACCGCTTTCAGGCCTTTGCTGTTTCTGTCTGTCCTGGCACTTCTTAAACACGACAGCAGCAGGACGAACGCCTGCTCGAGAAGCAGCAGCTAAAGCCTTTCCAACGGCTCTCAGCTCTGCAGGGACCGGCCACCACGCCTGGTCTGGGCAAGCCAGAGCTGAAACGTGCAGGCGGAGCCCTGGGTCCGAGCAGGCTGTGCAGGCAAACGGGCACTGACCCTGCTGGGAGCTGGAGGTGGCAGCACAGGATTCTCGATGCCAGAACCATTTCAACCACCTCCAGGGTACCATGTCTGACACGCCATTGGCACTCAGGATGCCGGCAAGGAGCTTGCTTTAATCTCTCTTGCGAACACTTTCCGGCTTTCAGCCTGGAACTGGGGTGAATATCTTCCTCAACTCCAGGAAACCCATGCTGTTTCGAGGGGCTGCTACAAGAGGGCGTGGGGCAGCGGTGTGGTCACCAGCCAGCTGTGTGAGGGCGTGGGAAGCTGTGTGGTCACCAGGCGGCTGTGTGAGGGTGTGGGGCAACTGTGTGGTCACCAGCCAGCTGTGTGAGGGTGTGGGCAGCTGTGTGGTCACCAGGCGGCTGTGTGAAGGTGTGGGCAGCTGTGTGGTCATAAGCCAGCTGTGTGAGGATGTGGGCAGCTGTGTGGTCACCAGCCGGCTGTGTGAGGGTGTGGGCAGCTGTGTGGTCACCAGCAGGCTGTGTGAGGGTGTGGGAAGCTGTGTGGTCACCAGCCAGCTGTGTGAGGGCATGGGGGCAGCTGTGTGGTCACTAGCCAGTGGTGTGAGGGTGTGGGCAGCTGTGTGAGGGGCGTGGGCAGCGGTGTGGTCACCAGCTGGCTATGTAGGTGTGGGCAGCTGTGTGGTCACCAGTCAGCTGTGTGAGAGTGTGGGCAGCTGTGTGGTCACCATGCATCTGTGTGAGGGTGTGGGCAGCTGTGTGGTCACCATGAGGCTGTGTGAGGGCGTGGGCAGTGGTGTGGTCACCAGCCAGCTGTGTGAGGGTGTGGGCAGCTGTGTGGTCACCAGCCGGCTGTGTGAGGGTGTGGGCAGCGGTGTGGTCACCAGGCGGCTGTGTGAGGGTGTGGGCACCTGTGTGGTCACCATGCAGCTGTGTGAGGGTGTGGGCAGCTGTGTGGTCACCAGCCAGCTGTGTGAGGGTGTGGGCAGCTGTGTGGTCACCAGCCGGCTGTGTGAGGGTGTGGGCACCGTGTGGGTCTGCGCTGTGGGGTGTGGTGCTGTGTGGTCCCGGCGTGGGGTGTGGGCAGCTGTGTGGTCACCAGGCGGCTGTGTGAGGGTGTGGGCAGCTGTGTGGTCACCAGCCGGCTGTGTGAGGGTGTGGGCAGTGGTGTGGTCACCAGCCGGCTGTGTGAGTGTGTGGAAGGCACAACACGGTTTCTCCGCAACTGTGACAGCCATTGCTGCTTCACTGCCCAGTTGCCTTCAGCCAAACTCAAGTCAACTCCCGGCCTGTGAGCAGTGGCGTGGAAGGACCCTCACAGCCCCAGGAGCAGGAGCGACAGGCTGTATTTCTGAAGAGAGCATGCGTCATCACACGACTGGACATTTTTGGATTGATTTGTATGAAGGATGCAGGGAAAAGAAGACGAATTATAAGGAGGATGTATGGCGGTTAAAGTAACCAAGGAGAAGGAAGAGGAACCGAGAGAGCAAAAGAATTATAACGGAGATTTGGTGGATGTCTGGTTTGGATTTAGATGTAGTAATGCAAGGCGGCTGCTGGCAGGAAGAAGTTAAAGCCAATGTAAGGTATTATAAAAACAACTGAAACCTTTCCACGTTGAAGGTATCAATTAAATTCACTATCAATTAAATAGTGACAGGACGTATGAAGATGTTACTGGTGCCCGCCGAGCAAATTGATGATCAACGGAAAGACAAGTGAAGTGATACAAGTGATCAATGAAATTATTGTTAAAATTCATACGCAAAGAAGCTAACAGCTTAAAAACAAAGGAAAATCATTGATTGAAACCTGACCGAGAACAGCTTTCTTACTGTCACATGGTTATTCTATTAAAAAAAAAATCACCACTCAGTTCTCTTTTTTCTGGCTTTGCTCTAAATTCTTAAGCCTGGCTATGAAAGATAATGTGCCAAGCTGAAGAACCATTTAGGACCTAACACTGTACAATAACGACCACTGACCTACAGAAAGATCAACGGGAGGCGAGATCACGGGAGGGAGAGCACACGAGGCCGGCCACGGCTGATCCATGCACCAAGCATCTGGATGGGGGCCGGAGCTATAGGACAGCAGGCAGGGCACTCGCCTTGCAAGCGGCTGAACTGGGTTCCATTCCCAGCACCATAGACAGCCCCCAAGCCACACGGGAGTGATCCCTAAGCACAGAGCCAGGAGTAAGCCCTGAGCACTGCAGGAATGGCCCCGCAGTGAAAAACAAAAATGAAACAAATAACCCAGCCTGGATCGATTCAATTAAAATAAAAGTGGCAAAGTGAAGGCTCTCTTTCCCGAAAGCCACCCTATCTTCCTGTGGCTGCAGAACCAAGTCCCTACCTTCTGCTCCTGAGGGCCCAAGCCAGACGTGAAGGTGCTCAGAGAAAACTGAGGCTGAGATTTGATAAGCCTAACCTCTAGATCCTTAGCAGACTGCTTTCAGAATCTGGTCTGCCGACTGAGAGCAGGAGATGCTTGTCAGGGCTGCGGAGGGGGAAGGTGCAGGTGTGAGGCAGGCTCAGGCGCGGGGCAGGCTCAGGCGCGGGGGCAGGCTTAGGTGTGGGAGCCAGGCTCAGGTGCGGGGCAGGCTCAGGTGTGGGACAGGCACAGGTGCGGGACAGGCACAGGTGGGGGGGCAGGCTCAGGTGTGGGACAGGCACAGGTGTGGGACAGGCACAGGTGCGGGCAGGCTCAGGTGTGGGACAGGCTCAGGTGTGAGGCAGGCACAGGTGTGGGAGGAAAAGGTGAAGGGCGCACAGGGAAGTTACAGGTGCAGGGCAGGTGTGAGGCAGGCTCAGGTGTGAAGCAGGCACAGGTGTGAGGCAGGCACAGGTGTAAAGTAGGCACAGGTGGGAAGCAGGCTCAGGTGTGGGGCAGGCTCAGGTGTGAGGAAAAGTGAAGACGCCAGGAAGTTACAAGTGCAGGGCAGGTGTGAGTGCAGCGGAGGTGGGAAAGCAGATGCAGGTGAGGAGACAGGTGCAGGTGTGGGTGTGGGTGCAGGTATCGGCGTGGGTGCGGGTATGGGGTGGGTGTAGATACAGGGTGGTGTGGGAGTAAATGTGGGTGTAAGTGTGGCTCCAGGTCAGGTGTGGGTGCGGGGTTGTGTAGATGCAGGCACGGTGCAGGTGAGGCTGCTGTGTGGCCGTGGGCGCAGGCATGGTGCAGGTGAGGGTGCGTGTGGCCGGGGGCGCAGGCACGGTGCAGGTGAGGGTGCGTGTGGTGGCAGGGTCGGGGTCAGGTGTGGGGTGTCCTTTAGCCTTCCAGGACCGCCTGGCTGCAGGCTGCTGGGTGCTCTGCTTGCGGGAGGCTGAGCTGACGACAGCCCACTGCTACAGGCCCGAGTGCAGGTTCTGCTCCGACAGGGCCACCACAGCGGGGGCTGCCAGCGCTCCAGACCGTGAGCTGAGAACGGGCTCTCCTGGGCAGGAGTCAGTGGGCCTGTGGGTGCCCTTGGGGCTGTGCCCAACACCTGCGCCCGTGCATGTCGTGGTCTCGCAGCCCTGCGCCCCTTGGCAGGTTCTGCACCCGTCTACCTAATCTCCTGCCCAGAGAGGGGGAGCACAGAGCAGCTGGTCTGGTCAGCCCGGCTTCCTGGGGTGGGGTGTCCCCAGCGCCTCTGGGGCAGTATGTCTGTGTGACGGCCTGGGCCAAGCGTAGCCACAGTGGAGGAGGGCTCCCGTGTACCCAGGGCCCACCAAGTGCAGCCACAGTGGAGGAAGGCTCCCGTGTACCCAGGGGCCCACCAAGTGCAGCGTGGCTGCTCTGTGAGTGCTCTGTGGGATTTTCACTCTCCAGCCTGGACATCCAGAAGTGGGGAGGTGGTCAGCGAAGCCACCAAAGGCCGTTCCACGGGATTTAAGTGGCCTTTTTGTGGGTGGGGGTGGGGCATAGGTTCCGAAGAACAGCAGGAAGGTGTTGGGGGCCGGGGAGCAGGGAAGGGGTAAAAGAGAGACCTGGAGCTCTGAGTCACACACACACCACACAGACACACACACAGAGACACACACACAGACACACACACAGAGACACACACACACAGACACACACACAGACACACACAGACACACACACACACACACACACACAGACACACACACAGAGACACACACACAGAGACACACACACACACACACCTGGGCGCGGCCCAGCTTCCACCCGGGCTACGGCCGCTGTGGGGGCTTACCTGGCGGCAGGAACGTCGTGTGCTGCTGCAGCTGCATGTTGGCCAGAGCCTGCTGGTACTGGAAGATGCCGGTGTTGAAGACAGCCGTGGCAACCGTTTTTTTTTCAAGAGCAGGCCTCTTTGGTAATGGAGGAAGGACAGCTTGAGGGATGCCCTGTGCGGAGGACGGGGTGAGAACCAGAACCAGTAACGGGAGAGAAGAGAGGAGAGACATCAGTGCTGGGTCCCCTGAGGAGCGGAGTGAGACTCAGCGGAGCTCTCAACTATGGGAGGGCGGGAGGGGTCAACAAAAGTCTCCAAAAACAAGCAAGGTCCAAGCGTTCAAGGAGGCGCACCCCCAAACGCCCGGCAGAGCCCGCCCGCCCCAGGAGGGCACCCAGCTATGTGTGCCGGGGCTGGAGACTTCCGGGAGGCCCCGTGAGCGGGAGGCGGCCGTCCAAGCGCAGTGAGCGTCCGAGGCGCTGAGATGGGCCAGTCTGCCTCGCCCACCCGCCCCGGCCCCCATGCAGAGCCCGGCATGCAGGGGTGTGTCCTGACGCTCGCGATGCTCGGGTCAGCCGAGGTCGACGGCTGCAGCCAAGCCACCAGCACAGGGACGCAGAGAAAGGCTCCCGCCCGGTCCCTGGGGCTGCAGAAAACATTCTAGAATGCAGCAGGGGGAACGCAGAGAGACCCCCCACCCCTTGCTACGGTCCCAGGGCTGCCAGGAGAACGTTCTGGAATGCGGCGGCCTGCAGGCTGCTGGCTTTGGGCATCCTTTGGGAGCAGAGCCGCGGGCAGTGCAGGACTGTCCTTGCGTCCGGCGTGTCAGGAAGCCGCCCCACTCTTTCCGTTGTGACTACGGCTTCATTGCAGAAAAAAGAATCTCTCATTTCAAAATCGAGTTAAAAAGAAAAAAGAGATGGCGGTGGGCAGAGGGGGAATGGGGACCAAACCAAACCAAAATCTCGTTTCTATCGTAAAGCTACATGCCAAGCTAAAAGGTGAAAGGTCATAGTACCAGGTCAAAAGGTTGCCTCCGAGGGGTCGCTTCAGTGATTTGACAGCCGACTGAGTCTTAATTAGCGGGCAGCGAGCACATGTTGCACGGCCAGTGGGGTGAAGCGCATTAACACAAACAGCAAGCAGAGGCGCGCCATGGGACAGCAGTGCATTGGGGGTGAGAAAAACAAATGGAAAACAAATCATCGGAATGCCGTATACAACGAATAACGACACTGAACATGCACGCCGAGGGCTGGGGCTGGTCGGGGCAGGCGCCGGCTGCAGGGAGCCCGGGAGGCCCCTGGGGAGCAGGGCGGGAGGAGCAGGGGGCGCCCTCTGTGCCTCTGCTTGAGTATCCATGAGCAAACACCGGCAGGACACCCCACTCGGGACGGCGACCAAGCGGGAGCACGGCTGGGGCAGGGGCAGCGTGGGGGACCGGCACGGCACAGCGACACGGGCGCCCGGCCAGGCTGACCTCGGGTCCCTCTGAAACATCCTGCAGGACCGGGAGAGCCTGGCCTGGCCCTGAGGCCTGCTCGCTGCTGCCCGCCGACGAGGGGCAGATGGGCCATGGCCCTCTGCAGGGCACCAGCAGGAGGCCCGCAGCTGCTTCTCGGCACCACCTGGGGGCTCCTGGGAAGGGCAAGCCTCAAGGGAGGTGCGGGACCCGCCCGAGTGGGTGTGGGGATGAGGGTCACTGCACAAGGGGGGACACGGGCCTCCCCACGGCATGGAGGACAGGGTGCTGGGGCCAGGCGCCCGGGCGTGCTAGTGGACACACACATACCCTCTGCCAAAGGAGAGGAAGCGGTTGCTCGCTGGAGCCCGTGCCGGCCCCCTTGCACTCACCATGGCAGCCGCGGTGGCTGCGGCCTGCGCAGCTGCGGCCTGGTTGACCTGGTACTGGGCGGCCTTGATCTTGGCTTGCAGGTGTGCGGGTGGGTGGAAGTATTTGCACTTTTCCCGAGAGCACCTGCCCTTGATGTAGTCCATGCACACGGTCACGGTGTTGTCGTTGGTGTCCACCATGGTGCTGTCCGCAGGGTGTGCAAAGCGGCAGTCGCTCTCCCCGCTGTTACAGTTGCCCCGCTGGTACTCCCGACACACCTGTGGGCGGAGGCAGGATGGTGAGTGTGGGGCAGGGAGCACGGAGGGGGAGGGCAGGGATGGGAGCACTCTGGGAGCATGCATGGGGAGCACAGGGCGGGGAACATGGGGGAGGGCAGGAATGGGAGCACTCGGGGAGCACGAGGCAGGGAGCACACTGGGGAGCACGGGGCAGGGAGCACTCGGGAGCGAGGTTTGTCCCCGACCCCTGGACTACAACCTGCCCTCTCTGACACTGGGATCCCAGTAGAGTCCCTAGGCCCAAGGAGGTCCAGGCACCGAGAGAGAGTAGAGCTCACAGGCTGACCAGACACGGGATGCCACGGCACTAGGAGCCACCTGGTGTGCACTGGACCCCACCCTGAGGGCCTACTCTCTTCCCAGGCTCCCATGACAGGAAGCCCAGGACAGGAGGAGGGATGTGGGGACGGACAGGTGTGACACACACACGCACATGTGCCCTTCTGAGACTTGACACCTCACACTCAGGCCCGAGGCCTGTCCTGGAGAGTTTGATGCCGAGAGGGACCTCGTCCAGAGAAAAGCAAACTGACAGCTTCTGAGCACTAGGCCCATCAGACACAGGAGGACGCACTGTCCACGCTGGGCCTCACTGCCCACCCAGCAGGGGAGGCAGCCGTCCATGCTGGGCCTCACTGCCCACCCAGCAGGGGACACAGCCGTCCATGCTGGGCCTCACTGCCCACCCAGCAGGGGACGCAGTGCCCACCAATGCCTGGGACTCTGCAGGCAGCAGAGGGACTGGGCTCAGCAGCAGAGAAAGGAAAGATCTGCCTGGCCACGAAGTCCACCTCTTACTGGCCTCTTGCTATTCTGTTCCCGAGACATCAGGGAACCCCATACCCGCGTCCCACCATTGAGGAAAGTACAGGTGGTCTCAGGAAAGGGCCTCCCAAAGGGTGGGCGAAACCCTAACTGCTCGCATAGAACAGGGTGGACCCAGCCTCTCTGTGTCCCTCTGCTGGCTGTGCAGCCAACACGACCAAGCATCCCCAAATGACCCCTACAGAGCCGAGCGTGGACAGCAGAAGGAAAGTGCAGGCGTTTGCCTGGGCTGAGCAACAACACTGCTGGGAAACTCTGGGCTGGGACGGGCCAAGCTGCTTCTGGACAAGTTCCCAACCGCCAGCCGAGCTGTGGCTTTCTCAGCACCAAAGGGTCCTGGGGAGACGGCGTCCGATGCACAGCGGAGAAACAAAGCTTGGCAGACCCTGTGTCTGCAGAGGGCTGCGGTCAGGCTGTATCTGCTGAACTCTGCTGCTTTCAGGGGCGGAGACAGAACCCTGTGACTGACGCAGAACTGATAACAGCAACCCACTGGGACTGTGTCCACGTCAGCCTCCCCGGTTCTGGGAGTGGTGGTGAGACTTCTGACAAACCGCGTGGCCTCCCACGGCACATGCCAGCTCCGGCAACAAGGAGTGGCAGCAGGCTCCCTCATGGGGGGCAGTGAGGGGCGCTTTGCAGGGCTGCTGCTGGTCGTCCTGGAGTCTGCAGGTATGATGACGCTGACCCTCAGGCAAGGGTGGCCACTGACTCACAGACCCCAGCAAGCTCGTCCAAGAGCTGAGCCCGGTCAGCAACATGGCCGCTCGCCACACTCTCGGGGCAGCCCTGACACGCCAATGGGCTGATCTGCCGCTGGTGACCTTCTGCCCCTCTGCTGTTGAGGACCAGAGCCTGGCCGCAGATCTGACCGCAGTGTGATCCCCAGGACTCCTCAGGCACGGTCACCCACGACCTGTCCCATCAGTAGTGCCGACATGCGCGACTCTTCTTGTGCTGAGCTGTTGGAAGCATCTGCTGTGGATTCTGAGACCTTCCCCAGAGCAATGGGAGCTGGACAAAGGGGTCCTGGGCCACACCAGACATGCGGGGCTCCCACCTCTCTGCTCAGGGTGACTCCTGCCTCTGTGCTCAGGGTGACTCCTGACTCTGTGCTCAGGGCTGACTCCTGGCTCTGTGCTGTGGGCTCACTCCTGACTCTGTGCTCAGGGCTGACTCCTGGCTCTGTGCTCAGGGCTGACTCCTGGCTCTGTGCTCAGGGCTGACTCCTGGCTCTGTGCTCAGGGCTGACTCCTGGCTCTGTGCTCAGGGCTCACTCCTGGCTCTGTGCTCAGGGCTCACTCCTGGCTCTGTGCTCAGGGTCACTCCTGACTCTATGCTCAGGGCTCACTCCTGGCTCTGTGCTCAGGGCTCACTCATGGCTCTGTGCTCAGGGTTGTTGGATGACAGGCTTAGCTAGTTTGGGAGCTTTGCTGTTTTACCCACTCACAGCTTTATCTACCTACATGTTCTTAAACCAAGGATCATTCTCATGAGATCGCTCTTCTACGTAAACACTGATAAGAGTGTGGCAGTTAAAAAAGTCACCTTAACTCTGAATAACTTCTGACTTATACATCTACTAAGACTTCTATGTTTTCTAGATTGGGCACAGGTCCTCTTTATATCCACTGCACCCAGCATGGGACAGTTAGAATTTACCAGGAGACTGCCACCCTGGCTATGCTGAGATTATCTTTAGGATTATAGGAAGGATTATACTAGCTTGCCCTCAAGCAGGCCAGTGTGACCCTTTCAGTATACAGAGAACAAGATACTCAGAATCACCCTGGTACAGATAATAAAAAAGAAGGACCTTGTGGGTACCATCTGGATTACATGAAGCCCATGAAATTAAGATGTATTACTTTATAGGAATGGTTTGAGGCTCTTTATGTTCCTGGAGCAAGCAGGTGCCCTTGGGCTCTACTTGCATGAGACAGAACATATGGAGATGTTACTGGTGCCCGCTCGAGCCAATTGATGATGAACGGGAAGACAGTGATACTTTATATCAGCCCCCTCTCCAGTGTTTTACGTAAGAGATAATCTGAGAAGGGATTAGTCCTTGGCATACTCCTTTGTTCATACCTATAATAGGGTGTGGCTCCACCCTTCTACACTGTCTAGGGTTCTTTGTTGTCAGGACACTCCCTGTCCACAGATAGGTTTACTTTGGTGTATATAAGGGGGACTGACTTGAGGCCCCTTCTCCTTTTCCCCTCTTTCCTCTCGGGTGAGATCCTCTCTTTGGTGGGAGACTTAGGCGCTCTTGTATGATCTAAGTACCAAGCTAGCGTTCTTTCATTATATTGGATTGTGGTGTTAGAGCTTTTGCACTATTAAAAGCCCTCTTGGAACTGCGCCGATTCGTGAGTTTTCATCCGTTCCCCTGCAGCTTCGGAGGTAGAAGAGAACTTCTGTCCTGATACTGTTGGGGGGCCCCAGAGGCTCCCGACAAGGGTCACTCCTGACTCTATGCTCAGGGATGACTCCTGACTCTGTGCTCAAGTCTCACTCCTGGCTCTGTGCTCAGGGCTGACTCCTAGCTCTGTGCTCAGGGCTGACTCCTAGGTCTGTGCTCAGGGCTGACTCCTAGCTCTGTGCTCAGGACTGACTCCTAGGTCTGTGCTCAGGGCTGACTCCCGACTCTCTGCTCAGGGCTGACTCCCGGCTCAGTGCTCAGGGGCTGACTCCTGGCTCTGTGCTCAGGGCTGACTCCTAGCTCTGTGCTCAGGGCTGACTCCTGGCTCTGTGCTCAGGGCTGACTCCCGACTCTCTGCTCAGGGCTGACTCCCGGCTCAGTGCTCAGGGCTGACTCCTGGCTCTGTGCTCAGGGCTGACTCCTAGCTCTGTGCTCAGGGCTGACTCCTGGCTCTGTGCTCAGGGTTACTCCTGGCAGGGCTTGGCGGATACTGCATGGAGCCAGGACGCCAAGAGAGGTTGACTGTGTGTAAGGCAAGTATCTTTTCCCCTGTACTCTCTCTGGCCCCTTGTTTTTGCTTTTTGAGGGTTTTTGGCCGCAGTGCTTGAAGCACCATGCAGTGCAGGGGATGGGACTGGGGCCAGCTGCATGCGGCGAGCACCAGCCCCTGCCACCATCTGTGCAGGCTGCGGCACCCAAGAGCTGCTCTCTCCCTGGCATTCCCACAGCCCAGGAGCTGCTACCAAGAGCATCTTCCCACACCTGTCGACAATTCTGATTATTTCTAGATAAACACGTGCAGAGTCCGCGTCCGTGGGCCAGCGGGTGTGAAGGGCCCTTCCCCGCAGACGGCCACTGGCCTTGCTACTCCCAGCTCCACAGCTGCACTCAGATGCATGGCTGCCCGCATCAGGCCCCCCAGGGAGATGCTGCCCACAGCCACCTCAGTGCCCGTTTCTGAGTGTCCGAACTCTGCCATGCAGGCTGGCACTTGTGCTGGAGGCATCTGGCATCCTAGAGCCTGAATCAGGACCCTGGGCCGAGCTGCTGAACGAACAAAACTAATGCTACCCAGGCAAGAGCGAAGCACAGAGGCCCCGTCCAGGCTACTGCCAGCAGCTCAGACATGGACATGTGTGTGGCCCCATTAGCCGTCCGGGGAGGTGGTGGCAGGGCTGGCCGCCGCTCATCACTGGCACCACTGTCATGACAGGCCGTGTGTAGTGGCAGCTGGTCACAGACTACAGGGACAGCAAAAGAGGAAAAGGCAGGCCCGTGAGGTGCGGTCCAGGTCACAGGAGAGAAGTGCTCGACGGCCTTCCACGGAGGCCAGGCCCCATTCCCGGGGCTGCGAGTGGAGGCATGAGCTCAGCTGCCCGACAGCAGCGTGGCCGCTCGAACACCTGAACTTTCTCCTGTCTCCACTAAACGTCTGGGGAGAGCGTCCTCTAACTGACCTGGCCTCTCGGCTGCCTCAGACCTGCCCTGAGAGGTGAGGAGTGAGTCCAGGTTGGGGGATGTGCAGGAGCCCAGGCTCGCAGCCACCTCCTGCCCGGCACCTGAGGATCCAGGGGCACGCAGTTCTGTCCTCAGTGACACACAGGCCCTCTGCTCCGTGCCCTGAGCGTCTGTCCCTGGACCACACAGTGGCGACGGCAGCTCTCCAGGGCTGGACCCGGGCTCAGGTGAATGAGTGAGGCCAGGGGCTGCATCTGTCCGTGGCAGAGACCACCGGGAGGAGTTGGCTATGTGGCCGAAGCCGCTGCCCTCTGGCGTGAGGCCAAGCCACGGACACAGCACAGGCATGAAGGGGGTGTAGCGAGACGTCAGGTTTCCTGTGAAAATCTGGGATGGTTTGTTTCTCACTACGGCGGGATCCTGCCTCTGAGAAGGGAAACCTCACCACAGCGCTCGGAGCCGGGCCTGGCCTCATCTGGGCCGGGGACCTAGCAGGGAACGTGCCCTGCAGCTGGGTGCCCCAGTGCCCCTGCCCCCACCAGGGAACAAACGGTCCCTGTCTCATAGCAAGACACAACAGCGCGCGACATTTCCAAGCTCAGATAAAAACCGAAACAGCCTGGCACAAATCTGCCGTCCTGGACCTCTCACATGGGGAGTTACGATCAAGGCCAGAACAACACAGGCACCCCCGCCCACACACCCACCGCAGCAGGCGGGACGCACGCTCCTACCTCCAACCTGTCCGTCCGCATCAGCTTCTGTGCAGCAGCAGCCGCCTGGCGGCACAGGCACCCCTGGGTTCCCGGTCACCAGCATGGGAGCCGCCGGCAAGATCTCGGCTGGGACGAGGCTCGGGACACAGGGCCCAGGTAAGGGTTGAAGGCGGCTGATGCGTTGGTGCCTAAGCTCGGTGCAACAGAAAACATTGGCTGGAAAAGAGAAGAAACGGCAGAGTGAACACCCGTGGCCGTCCCGGGCGGACGCCCTCCTCCTGCCGGGCGATTCCCTCTCAAACGGGCTGATGTGTTTCTTCATGCAAAGTCACCAACTCTGCTTTTCGGAGACAGAGGGTCTGGCCAGCACATTCGTCCTGGACTCTGATGCCTGAGTGTCGAGGGGGCCCGCTCTGCTCACTGTTTTCGACAAGAGGCAGGGACACAACCTGCATGTGACCCCATGGACAGTGGAAGGGCCACGCCCAGCGTTCTTGGAGATGGAGACCCTGGTCCTGGAAACCTGCCCAGGAAGGACATGTCCACCCTAGGCTGCAGTGTTTGTGGGCTGCAGGTGTTTGTGGGCAGCAGAGATAAGCCTGCTGCGCTTCCTGTCTGTGTGACACTGCCCCGCTCCCCGGCCCTGGACACCAACTGCTTGTGCACGTGAGACATGGCATCTGGCATCTTCACGGAGCCTTTTTTTTTTTTTTTGCTTTGGGGACACACCTGGGATTTCTCCTGATGGGGCCTGGAAAACCCTACGTAGAGCAGGGATGGAACCAGGTCAGTGTCCCCTGCACTGTCCCCCGGCTCTGCCATGGTGTAGGATTCCCAAGACAACAAGAACCGTCCCTCAGCCCCCAGCACCTGTGAGGTGTTGACTGCAGGGGAGAAGCCACCTTGATCTGAAAGCAGCCTCATGGATGGTCCCTGCCTGCTCGGGACCCCAATTTCTCAAGCAGCCTCCTGTGGGGTTTTGCTCAGCTCCCCACAGCACTCGGTCCCCTTAACCCAAAGCCAGGGAGCAGGTAGAGGCCACTCCTGAGGCAATGGCCACCTCACAGGACGTGCTTCTGGAAGGTGCTGTGCTGCTACAGAGCCGGTAAAGGAGGGACATCCGGCCCAGGCCGTCCTGGTGCTCGGGAGAGAGCAGACCCCATGGCCCAGGCTGCACAGCTGGTTCTGGGGCCTGTGACAAGGGGGAGGCAGGGCTGGCATGGCTGCATCGGGGGCCCCAGAGGCCCTGGCACGGCACCCCACAAAGACAGAGCCAGCCCCAACCAACCATGGTGAGAGCCAGTGCCCAGGACACAGCCCTCACTTCACTGCCGCTCAGATGACCTTGAGAACAGTCACACGATGAGCAGGGGCACGCCTGGGGCCTGCTGGCAGTTCAGCAACTGCACCCCGGCGCTGCTGATGCCCCCCAACTAGACCCTCTGATGCCCACCCCCAGCAGCCAGCAGGGGCACCCGAGCCCCCCACACTCCAATGACAACAATCAACAAAGAACCAGAAATGGATTCCCAGGCACTCCTTCCTCCCAAGGCAGAGGAGGGCCAGGAGTCCCGAGCAGCTCGAGTCTGCAGCACCAGGAAAGGATCCAAGAACGGGAATCCTGCCAGGGATGCAGCTTCATGCAGATGCCGTACCATTGGACACCGAGCTGACAGCCAGACAGAGTGAGAGCAGACAGGTCAGCTGTCAGGTACAGCCGGACACGGTGAGAGCAGACAGGTCAGCTGTCAGGTACAGCCGGACACGGTGAGAGCAGACAGGTCAGCTGTCAGGTACAGCCGGATACAGTGAGAGCAGACAGGTCAGCTGTCAGGTACAGCCGGACACCGTGAAGAGCAGACAGGTCAGCTGTCAGGTACAGCCGGACAGAGTGAGAGCAGACAGGTCAGCTGTCAGGTACAGCTGGACACCGTGAGAGCAGACAGGTCAGCTGTCAGGTACAGCTGGATACAGTGAGAGCAGACAGGTCAGCTGTCAGGTACAGCCGGACACAGTGAGAGCAGACAGGTCAGCTGTCAGGTACAGCCGGACACAGTGAGAGCAGACAGGTCAGTTGTCAGGTACAGCCGGACACAGTGAGAACAGACAGATCCACTTGTCAGGTACAGCCGGACACAGTGAGAACAGACAGGTCAGATACGTCTGGGTACTATCAGACACAACATGAGAGTAGCCAGGTCAGCCAGACTGTCAGGAGCTCGCAGAGCAGACACGCAACCCTGCATGCTCTCTAACTCCCCACTAGGTAATGGAGGGTGATGGGAATTTCTCCAGAAACCCGAGTCACGGAGAGGGGCTGCTCGCTCCCCTCTGCATCTCGGGTGAGGCACCACAATTCCAGGTGCCCATCTGAAAGGCAGATTCCAGAGCGTGGAAAAGTGTGCGTCACAATCTACTCTATTCAAATAGAGGTGAAATCAGACTTACAATTTTCAGGATGAAAAGGAAGGCATTTTAACAAAACAGGACCAAAGGCCAATAAAAGCCAACCTCGTAAAATCTGACTGTGCAAGCTGCGTTAGTAATCCGTGAGCATTTGCCATGTAACACTTGCGCATTACAAATGCTTTTATCTGATACAAATCCCTGCTGTGGCCCTTCGCATCAGAGCTGCCTCTGACCTGAACTCTGCACTCAGGCCGGCAGGTGGCAGGGCTGTGCCCACAGCCCCCACTGTCCCCTGCACTGTGCCATCTCCCGGCTGCCCTTCGCAGACCATCGACAGATTCGTTCTAGACTGTGAAACCGGATCCAGCAGCATGTCCACTCCCCCTCTGCAAAGACTCATCTCCAGTCAGGCGGGAGCACTGCAGTGGGCACCTGCCCCAGCTCCAGGCCCCCTGCCTCCTCGGCTCCACTCCACGGGGTGCAAAGGCTCCTATGGTGCTGCAGGAACTGCCTCCAAACCAAAGACCCGCCGACCTTCCTGGGGCTGACCCGTCCTGCTTCCTGATACCACTAAGGGCACCAGGCTTACAGCCGCAGACGGGCCGGTGCTTCCCCTGGGTGTGAGTGAGCGTGTTGCACAGACAGGGCGGTGCTCCCACCCCCTGGGTGTGAGTGAGCGTGTTGCACAGACAGGGCTGGTGCTCCAGCCCCGTGGGTGTGAGTGAGCGTGTTGCACAGAGGGGGCCCCAGTCCCTGGGCCACTCTGCTAAGTCTCCTTCTATACGATCACTGTTTGCACCCCAAAACCCAGCTGGGGAAGGAACGCTGGGAAGCCACTTAGGAAAGTGAAGGTCAACTGCTGAGCCCAGGCCATATTCCTGGAACCCAGAACAGCAGTTTTGAGGCCAAGACTGGGCACAGTCTGGAAGGTGAGAGCAGGAAGTCCACGTAGGACAGGGGCAGTGCCCACCCTGCCCGAGACCCGCTGCCTGCCGTGGGGGGTTTGGACCTTGGAGAGTGGCTACAGCCACTTGGTCTCCGGGGGTCTGGACCTTGGAGGGCGGCTACAGCCACTCGGTCTCCGGGGTCTGGACCTTGGAGGGCAGCTATAGCCACTCTGTCTCGGGAGTCTGGACCTTGGAGGGCGGCTACAGCCCTGGGTCCTCGGGGGTCTGGACCTTGGGGGGCGGCTACAGCCACTCGGTCCCAGGAGTCTGGACCGGAGGGCGGCCAGTCACCAGTCTCCGGGGCCTGGCTTGAGGGCGGCACAGCCACTCGGTCCCAGGGAGTCTGGACCTGAGGCGGCTACAGTCACTCAGTCTCCGGGGCCTGGACCTTGGAGGGCGGCTACAGCCACTTGGTCTCTGGGGCCTGGACCTTGGAGGGCGGCTACAGCCACTGGTCTCTGGGTGTCTGGACCTTGGAGGCGGCTACAGCCACTCGGTCTCTGGGGGTCTGGACCTTGAGGGGCGGCTACAGCCACTCGGTCTCCTGCAGGACTGAGCCTGCTGCCGCCTTCTTAGGGGTCACCACCTGACCTGGAGGACACACATGAGAGCAGGAACCTTTCGGAGACTCTCGGGGACTCTGTCCTCCCAAGAGAAGGTGGGTGCAGCCCACTGCACCCTCCGAGCTCATAGCGAGCCAGAAGCTCCCAGCAGACAGCACGGGAGACAAAGCACTTTCCACCCGGCAGAGCAAAGGGAGAGTCATTAAGGTTTAATCGTGTCTGGGGCATCAATTTTTAATTTTGCATAGGAATAACTTTTAGGGTAGAAATTTACTTCTCATGATGAATGAATGTCAACACTTGTGATCTACTGATTGGAACAAGCCTCAGGGGCTATCTCTGCTAGTTTCCTGGACGCACCCTCCCACCCACAAGGGCGCTTTTTGTCCTCAGCCTGGGTGCTCCAGGCGTTCCCCTCGGATTGGGGCTGGGTCCCTGCTAGGGATTCTTCTCGTTTCCTGCAGCCGGTCTCGGCAAGCGCTTGTCCTCCACAACTGCTGAACTCACACATTAATGGCTTTGCAAACTATTTTCCTTTGCCACTGAAACCATCGAGTGCATTACATATTTTCTAAAAATAGCTGTCAGGAAGCTAAACAGTTTTAATGCCATTTCCTTTCCTGACCTCCACATTTCATCCACTTCTTTAGTATGGCTGAAGGGTCCATTTCTTTTGTTTTCTTTCTGCTCCGCTGTGTTTTAAATACAAATCTCAGAGTCCCCGAGAAGGGCTGTGACCTTGCTGTCAGGTACTGAGTAACTCAGGTCCTTGATTCACTTCGGCACAGTGCAGAGGGTAAGAGTGACCGCGCAGTGGGAACATTTGGCCTCAACTGACTGGGATCCCCAGAATCACGTACAGTCCCTGGACCCCACCAAGCGTGACTCCTGAGAGTGGATCTGGGGTCAGCCCCAAGACCGTGTGTGTAGCCCAGGCTAAGCTTGATCAGGGGCCGGGGGGTCTGCACTCGACTGAGGAAAGCACAAAGCTCACAGAGGCCGCCTTCCTCAGCGGATAAACTGGGAAATAAACACAAAAGGAGCTGGGAGGGTTTGGGTGCTCTCAGAAGGTGACAGAGGACCACGTCAGAGTTGTTGGCATTGTACGAGGTAGCCAGCGGGGGGTGGGGGTGGGTGCAAGGCTCAGGCTGTGCCAGTCACTGAGAATGTCTGTGGGGTCACGCCAGGGAGAGTCTGGGCTGCACAGCACCAGGGACACGTTCTCACGCGGGACAGCCTGGCGGCCACCAGGTGGCACTCCATGCTGGGGCTGCGGTTCGGCTGGGTTCCCCCAGCCCTGCTCAGCCCCTTGGGACCTGACAGGCCTTCAAGTCGGAGTTTGTGGGACCTACTTAGAACGTGCTTATAAACCACACACCCGCCCATCTATCAGGGAGAATCAGCTCAGATCAGCCACGCCCCTGTCCATGGCTTCTCAACAGGCACAGATGAGAAAAGAACCAGAACTCCCCAGAGCAGGCTCTGGGTCACAGCACGTGGGTGGCCAACCGAGATGCAGAGGCCAGCAACTCGCACTGCAGAACTGGGGCCCACGTGGCCGTTCATCAGCCTGCGTCTGTGCCGCTCCCTTGGGCTCCGCACCCCACAAGCAAGAAGGCGCAAGAACAGGCCCCATCTGCTGCTGAGGTTTGCTCTGAGGCTGCTCGTGCTCCCTACGGCAGGGTGGGGCTACGTCCACTCTAGGAAATGTCCCTGCATGGAAGCAAGAATGCTGTGAACTGTCCTCGGCTACAGCAGTTTAGAGGGTCAGCGAGGGTCTGGGGAGGTCCCTTTGCTGCAGCCGGACCCCATGTCCTGGAGCTGCTCTTCCCCCCCACCCCCGCCCCACCACAGCCCCCGTGCTTGCCCTGACATGGCCCCTCGGCCCCCATCTCAGCTCTGGAGCTGGCCACTTCTCTGACGACAGGGGTCGAGTTTCGGAGGGAAGAGTCCCCTTTCCTACTCGCGGGCCTGCGGGGGGACACCCATGGGAGCCCGGCCAGCCCAGCCCCATGACACGCCTACCCCAGGTGCTCAGAACTGCAGCACAAATGAGAGCCCAAAAGGGGCTGAGACGCCCTTGGGGGGCCCATGAACACTGTACTAGTGGGCTCTGCCCCCCAAGGCCCCGCAGACCCTCACGGAGTCTGAAGTATCAGGGCTCAGTCGCCCCAAGGTCCCTCAAAGGCCCCCTTCCTCGGTCACAGGGGTCACAGGCTCAGACACCAGTACCCAACAGCCCCTCCGACCTCCCCTCAGCCCCTCCTGTGCCCCTCCCCGGGTGCAGGCAAGTGCTGAGCTGGGTTCCGCAGCTGCTGTTTGGAGCCCTGCTGCTGGTTCTGGGGCTGGGGTGGTCTGGGGGATCCTCCGGCCCTGGAACCCCACTGGTGGTCAGGCGGGACCACTCACACCTGCTGTCCTCTCCTCGAGCTGTGTCCCGAGACTGCCCATGTCTAAGGAGTGGGAGGACAGACAGTGGAAAGCCCCTATCTGTCAGAAGAGAATGCCTCATGGAAGCGGAGGGATTTCCTGGCAAAACCCCAGCCACACGGTGGGTTTGCTGACGGCCACCAACACCTGCGATCGGAGACAACCTGAAGCACAGGACTGGAGGTGGGGAGGGGCGTGGAGGGTGTCGAGCTGCAGGCGGTCAGGGTCCCACCCTGGCCCAGAGGAAGGAAGAAGGAAGCCAGGGGCAGATCCCAGGCTAGGCTGGCTCGGCTCAGGTGAACGAGTCCTGTATCTCAGAGAGTCACAGGGAAGACCCTGAATCTGGGCAGGAAGCTTCCAGCTGTCTGATAGTGACATTAGCAGCCAACACAGCACTCTTGAGATGTAGCTTTAACAGAGCGCCCTGTCTGGGAGAAACCGATCAGGTCAGAAAGGAGGAGATCTGTACTGTCCTTCCCTGGGCCATAGGCACAAACACCTGCCACGGCTACAGCAGAAGCAGGGAGACCCCCCACACTCACGCAAACACTCGCACACACACGCACGAACACATATACACAAACATACATGCACACACACACCCCCTCTCTGAGCTGATGAGAACAAGCTGAGGCATTAGAATATGCTGGAAAACAGTCTGCGGGCAGGCGCTGTAGGATTTTCAGCCTATCAGAAAATACCTTTCTCCGGCCCCAAGTTCCGCGTGTAACAGAGACACGAGCCCCTGACAAACATGTTGCCACGGCTGCCACTGTGGCACACACACAGCGCACGACGTGGTCCACCACAGCTGGGCAGCCTCAGTGTGTGACCCCACACCCACCCCGAGCAACACCTCAGATCTGAACAAGCCCCACCGCATCTGTGAGTGCAGAGCGCCTAGACCCTCCATGGGCCCCTTGCTTGGGTCCGAGTCCAGGGAGGGATGTGGCGCAGTGGGGAGCAAGATCAACTCAACTCCGCAGGGAGCAGGAGTGACCCCTTGCAAGGGAGGGGGCAGAGGGGCTCCTGAAGGGTGGGCAGGAAGCTCCCAGAAACCAGACAACGTGGACATGGCCCAAAGGCCAGGGAGGAGTGGGCGGGCGTGTCTTCCCTGGGCCCCTTCCCGCCCCCGTGGCGCATGCCAGACCTGGGGGGCTCACCACGGGCTGCAGCGGAGCCCCGGGCATCATGGCGTTGGCGAGCTGCATCTGCTGTGCCAGCATCGCCATGTTCTTCTGCTGGATCAGGTTGTTCCGCCCGTTGATCTCCAGCTGCGTCTTCAAGTGTGGGGTGGGTGCAGGTACTTGCAGTTCTCCCGGGAGCAGCGGCCCTGCAAGACACAAGGGCAGTGGCTTAGAAGGCTCGCGGGGCCAGCGCGGACAGTGACCGCCTCCCCGGAGGCATGGGGAGCCCCCAGGCTGGCTTGAAGGTGGGTGCCAGTGAGAGGTGGGCATGGGTGTTCCCGATGATGCAGTGGCCCTGCCCTCACTGCAGGGTGACCAGAAGCAGACGCGCCCCAGGGCAGCAATGCCGGCACTGCCCGGTCCACTCCCGGCCGCCACGCTGGCGGTCACAGAAATCTGAGGTCCCGGGAACCACTGGCAGGGGAGGAAGGTCGAACCCACACCCTCATCAGCCCCAGGATGAGGCTTGTGGCAAGGTTCCATGAAACTCTCTGTGCCCTGAACGGGACAGTGGCCACCCCAGGGAAGTCAGGATCCACGTCCCAGAGGCCTCAACCAGACGACCTTGAATAGACGCACCATCATGTCCTCAGCGATGAGCTGCGAACGCCGAGACTCACTCTTGTCGGGAAATGGACCACCAGGTAAGTGGACCCCAACTGGGCTCACCAGAGAAATGGACCCCAAGTGGGCTCACCAGAGAAATGGATCCCACCTGGACTCACCAGAGAAATGGATCCCACCTGGACTCACCAGAGAAATGGACCCCAACTGGGCTCACCAGAGAAATGGACCCCACCTGGACTCACCAGAGAAATGGATCCTAACTGGGCTCACCAGAGAAATGGACCCCAACTGGGCTCACCAGAGAAATGGACCCCAACTGGGCTCATGGAAATGGACCCCAACTGGGTTCATCAGGGAAATAGACCCCAACTGGGCTCATCAGGGAAATGGACCCCAACTGGGCTCATGGAAATGGACCCCAACTGGGTTCATCAGGGAAATGGACCCCAACTGGGCTCACCAGGGAAATGGACCCCAACTGGGCTCACCAGAGAAATGGACCCCAACTGGGTTCACCAGGGAAATGGACCCCAACTGGGCTCACCAGGGAAATGGACCCCAACTGGGCTCACCAGAGAAATGGACCCCAACTGGGCTCATCAGGGAAGTGGACCCCAACTGGGCTCATCAGGGAAGTGGACCCCAAGTGGGCTCACCAGGGAAATGGAGCCACGAGGGAGACAAATGTGCCCATCTCTGTGCCCCAAGCACTCGGCTTAGCCCTAAGCAGTCCGGTTAGAGAGCTCTGAAGTCACGAACAGACACTTAACACACATGACACATGGTGGAACAAGCTTTGTAGACCAAGAAACCTAGATGAAAGGTGGCAATTCTGAGCTATGAGAAAACACCAGAATGACCTTCACTGAAGCACTGGCAGGGGCTGGGTTGGGAGTGGGGGGCTCAGGGAGGCCCAGGGGTCTGCCAGCACACGGCTGACCCAGGTCCTGTCCCCACCACACTGGGTCCCCAAGTCCCACCAGGAGTGATCCTGGCGCTCAGAGCCAGGGACAGCCCAGAGACGGGCAAAGTAAGTGTAATGGCCAGTTTCTCAGAATGGACACTCCACAGCATGAACACTGCCCGACACCCCACAGCATGGACACTGCCCGACACTCCACAGCATGGACACTGCCCGACACCCCACAGCATGGACACTGCCCGACACCCCACTGCATGGACACTGCCCGACACCCCAAGCATGGACACTGCCCGACACCCCAAGCATGGACACTGCCCGACACTCCACAGCATGGACACTGCCCGACACCCCACAGCATGGACACTGCCCGACACCCCACAGCATGGACACTGCCCGACACCCCACAGCATGGACACTGCCCGACACCCCACAGCATGGACACTGCCCGACACTCCACAGCATGGACACTGCCCGACACCCCACAGCATGGACACTGCCCGACACTCCACAGCATGGACACTACCCAACACTGCAACATGGACACTGCGCGACAATCCCCAGCAACACATGGACACGCTGCCCAATACTCGCCCCAGAACACATGGACACAGTGCCCGATCCTTTGGCTCTGAGCTGATGGTGCTGGGCTCTCCCAAGCACAGAGGATGGCTCTTGGGGCGCTGCCCCACACGCCTCGGCACATGCTGCCCCCTGTCCAGCTCGAGGTGAGCCCCGAGGGGCGGCAGGACGAGGCTCAGACTCTGTCTTTCCCCACTGAACCTTGAGGGTGTGAGGATGGTTTCGCGGCTGCTCAGGCCCGCTCCCCCGCTGTTCTGCCCTGAGTGACTCCCAATGCTGGGGCAGACACTGACCACATCGGGCCCGGAGGGACCCCTACCCCGCCCCACAGCCCAGCCTCTCCCCTGCGGACGGAGGGACCCCTTACCCCGCTGCACAGCCCAGCCTCTTCCCTGTGGCCAGTCGAGCTACAGACCTGTCCCCCAGGCCTGGCCACCCCCTCTCCCCATCTGACGCTAGTCCCCAGGGCCAGCCTCATGTCTCTGAGTGTCCACACAGAGCCAGAGAGGGCGATAGGGTGAGTGCACTGGCCACCTCCTGGCCCGAGTCTCCCCAGAGAGGGCGGGTGACGGCTGGTCCCTGCAACCTGCAGCCCCCCACACCCCACCGCAGCCGCCTCCTCTGCCTGCTGAGGGGCCTGGCCGGGCCCCACCTGGGACACGCTGGTGTGAGGACAGCTTCCCGGCACGGATAGGCAGTGACATTTACTGGGTCCCAAAATACCCGCAGGGCTGACACCACGTGCTCAGCACATCGTGTCCCACACGGGCTCCCTGACACCCGTCCCGAGAACAAGTGCGTGAGTCACTGGGCACAGCCCTGCCGGGCCAGGTGGACAGTTGTAGAGGGGTGGACAGGCCATGGTCACCTCTAGGGCTACACAGGGGGCTCCCAGAGCAAACGGGCTTCGCTTGCCGTCCATGGAGAAGGCTCTGACGGACAGCGAGAGAAGCCCAGCCTGGCTCCCAGGCCCATGGCACCTTGCTTTACATCCTGACACCCAGAGCCTCACCCACACCCGAGAGAGCAGGGGACACCCCCACTGTCACAGGGTTCCTGCACAGCCAGGGCAGCCGTGACCGAAGAACAATGTCCATCAGATTGTCACTACCTGTGTGTCCTGCGCCCATAAAATCAAAGAGTAAGTGTATAAAACCAAACACAGCACTTGGCAATAACTATTTCCCTCCCCAGCAAGAGAATCCAACCGCCCTGGAATATCACAGGAACTCCGTTCTGCATATCCCATCCTCTGGAATCCTCCCAAGGGGGTGGCGGGCACAGAGGGACAGGCTCCTCTGGAGCCCCTCTGATCACCCCCCGAGGGTCCGTGTCCGTAGGGGAGCTACTGAACTCCGTTCTGCATATCCCATCCTCTGGAATCCTGCCAAGGGGGTGGCGGGCACAGAGGGACAGGCTCCTCTGGAGCCCCTCTGATCACCCCCGAGGGTCCGTGTCCGTAGGGGAGCTGCTGTCTGGGCTCGGAGCTAGACCTGCCGCCTGGCTCTTACCTAGAGCTCTGTTCAGGTTCTGAGCTAGGGCCGTCTGGGCTCCCTGAGCTAGATCTACTGCTTCTGGAAACGTCCACCATGACTAAGTGCTCCCCTTCCACAGTCACAGAACTTTCCCTGGCTGCTGGAATGGCTCGACCGTTTCTCTCACTAGAGACTTTTCTCAAACACAGGATCTCCGAAAACATCCATGCTAAGTCTGATCTTGAAGAGAGAGTTAGATGGGCCGATGACAGGTACAAACTGCCTCTGGGGGAGCAAGTCAGACAGGGGGCATCTCAGGGCCAGTTACGTTCCCAGGCCATGAAAGAAGAGGGCGGAACTGATAGTCCAAAGCTGCCCTCATCACGCCCTCCTGTCCACTGCCCCTCCACGTCCTCCTGTCCACTGCCTCTCCAGGTCCCTTGACCACTACCTAGTGCTGGAAACTTCCCTGACGAGGACTGTGTCCTGCTGCCTTCAAGGAACCCTAGTTGGGGACAGGAGCCCAGAGGACGTTCAGCCCGACAGCAGGGCCCTCCCCTCAGGACACGGCCAGCGCCCCCCCGGCTGTGGCTCTGGAGACGCACGTGTGTTCCCCAGCCGCCGGGACTCAGGGAACGCTAGACAAGGAACCGGTCAAAAGGGTTCCGTCCTTCACACCATAACCAAACCTGAAACACTGAAGCTGTCGATGGCAGTTCTTCCTCAGTTTCCCTCTTTTATCTGGGGGATCAGAGGCCACACCAGGTGGTGCTCAGGGACTACTCCTGGCTCAGTCTGGGGATCCTGGTGGGCTCCACACCCACCGCCTCCAGTCTGCAACACTCTCCAGCCCTGGAAACTGTTCCTGAGAGGGCTGTGTTAAGGCCCCACCGTGAGATGCACGTTACAAGGCTTCTGTGAACAGTGAACACTCTGTACTGCTGTGGTGGAATCACAGCTGACGTTACAAAGCCTCTAGGCGGAGCGTCTTAGCTTTTGTTTTCTAGCACATAAAACGCACTTAACCCGGGCACCTGGGTGTCGCGCCCAGTCTTGGCCACTCACCCCAAGTCACGCGGCACCTTCAGCCCAGCCTGGCCCTGTGGTCGAGCCAAGAGCCCTCCACGCGGAAGCCTCCTGGGACAGCTCCCTGCAGACGGACA
This sequence comes from Cryptotis parvus, assembly GCA_021461705.1. Taxonomy (NCBI): domain Eukaryota; kingdom Metazoa; phylum Chordata; class Mammalia; order Eulipotyphla; family Soricidae; genus Cryptotis; species Cryptotis parvus. The sequence goes on along the minus strand of JAJIBD010003906.1, from coordinate 49,962 downwards.
CAGACGCCTGCTCAGCCCCCGGGGGACAGCAGCCCGAGTCCGTGCTCGACTCAAGGCAGGGGCGTCTTCCCAGCAGAGGCCAAGCACCCGGTCTCCACACCTGCCCGCCTACAGGTGTTGCTGAAGCCCGAACAGCACTGCCTGCATTCAAACGTCTGGCTCGGAAGCAGCTGGGGGAGCCACGTGACCCCTGCCCCAAGAATCTTCCTTTCCGAGGTGAAACAAAGCAGGGGGGTAAAAGGGGTGGTGAGGGACCCAGAGCTGTGCCAAGGACTCACCAGTGTGAAGAGCCGCCGAGCACTCCACTGTGTGGGCACGTGGCCCCTGCCCCAGCCAGCCCGCCCCTGCTCTCACGCCTCTCCCCTTCCTCCGCAGACACAAGAGTCCCCACCTCGCACCACCACAGATCCCTGCTCAGACATCTGGGCCCAACTGTCCATCACCACAGGGGCTGGGGCTCCCGGACACCAGAACAGAGGCTGGACAGGGGCTGGGGCTCCCGGAACCAGGACAGAGGCTGGACAGGGGCTGGGGCTCCTGGACACCAGGACAGAGGCTGGACAGGGGCTGGGGCTCCCGGAACCAGGACAGAGGCTGGACAGGGGCTGGGGCTCCCGGACACCAGGTCAGAGGCTGGACAGGGCAGGACTCCCATATACCACCTCCCGCCACGCTGCCCAGTGCAGCTTTGACACTTGGAGCAGTCACAGGACACTCAGGCGGGAGGGATGCGCCTCATCTCACGGCTGTGCAACAGGAGCGACGTGAGCTGCACCAGAGTGACCCTCCCTACCCAGAAACCACAAAGAGCAAACTTTCCCCAGGCTGGGAGGGGCAGGCAGGGGCTATGGCTGCTCAGATGGGCCCTGCTTGGTTTTCTGGGCCAACCTATGCCAGGTTCAGAGCCACTGGCCTCTGAACTCAGGGGAGGAGAAGCACCCCCCTCCCCAACTCCTAATCTAGCCTCAAGTCCCCAGAGAGAAAACCCAGCAAACGACTAGAGAGAAGCGAGAGGCCAACAGCCCTGGGTGCTGGGACTGAAAAAACCTCATGGACTGTGTTTCTGTGAGTTGTGGAAGATCACTCATGGCCAGGAAGACCCCAGGAAGAACACACCCGCCGGCCAAGAATATGACTCGCAGCCAAACAGAGCTGAAAGAGCAGCAAGATGGCCCCAGTCTTGCCACCTCCAAGGAAAGATGCTCATCAGTCAGGGTTCCGACTGCAGGGGGAAATGCTGAGAAAGAAAAGCACGTCCACTGCAGGTGACCAGCGATGGCTGAGGACCATGCAAAGAATCAGACTGTCAGACCTGACCAACTTCACAGCCAGTGGACAGCTGCATGGACAGAAGTAGTTATGGGGAGTCAGTGGACACGGACGGCCACACATGCCCCGTGCAGTCTCGGTGGGGACCATCAGGTCGTGGACACGAACGCCGCGACGTGCCCAGTGCAGCCCTGTGGGTGGGGAACGTCGGTGTGTGTGGACACTGTGTCTGCCCCTCACATGTCCTATGCTGGGCGGTGACTGTCTCTGCCAGGAGTCAGCGATGCTGTGCCACCACCCTCACAGATCAGACTGGAGAGAGCTGTTCTGTCCAGAGCCCAGAACTTCTACACACACCCAGAGATGACGAATAGGAGCCGGCGTGAATTGTTCAGATAACTGAACCACCGAGAGCGCTGAAACTTTCCACAGGGAAAAGCCATGATGTCGCACACTCCAAAGCAGTGTTGCCAAGGGCCCTGCGTCTCGGGGAGGCAGAGGAGTTCTGTCAAACAGAGGCAAGCTCAGAGACGGGGCAGATGTGAGACGTCTGTGCCTCAGAGCAATGAAAGGGGGTCGGGCCATCAGAAGCCAGGACCGGCCTGACTCACAGGAGCCAATAATGACGGTTTCAGACCTCGTGGCAGCCGGGCCTGGAGAAGCAGTCAGTGCCAGGCGCTGTGTGAACGTAGGGACGTGCACGGAGAGAAGGCACCTGCCCAAGACTGCAGGAGGGACCCGGAGCCCGACACACGTCAGGGTAAGTCTCGCCTTTCCGCTACACCAACAGCCCCACCTGGCGTGATGCATTCAGTCACCCCAGACACCCGTGTCCGTGGAGTCCCGGCAGACAACCTTGACCATGAGTCCCACACTGTGAAGGCAGGGCTGACCCAACAGTAGAGAACACCCCAGGTCAGCGTAGACCACGCCACGAGAGGATATTACGACATTTCACTCGATGCTTATGTGAGCTTAAGAATTTAAAGAAGAGTCTTGAGCAGAAACTTTTTATACACGTAGCTGCTGATTTGAAAAGCCTTTCTGGGTAGCCGCCTGGGGACAGTGTGAGGGGCCGGAGCTGTGTTTGGCCTGCGTGGGTCAGGTCCAAGCCCCGGACCACAGGACAGAACTCAGTGCCACCTTCTCCCCCCCCTCCCCGAGACCCAAGACAAGCCAAGATCATTCCTGAAACGCAAACACTTCCTCTGTGAAATGAAATTTCAAACTGTGTTTAAAGTCATTCGTTGACGAATAGGCCACTGGCTGTCCAGCAGAGATGTGAGGAGACACACAGGACAGGTTCTGAGCTGGGCACGGAACAGAAGCTTCTGCAGGAGACCAGAGGTTGGTACCTAAACCTGTGCCCTGAGTGTCAAGGGAGTCGTGTGGCCAGTTCTGGTCTCCAGCACTTGTACCTTACTGACCCTGCACAGTACTGACCGGTGGGAGGAAGCCCTTTCAGGGCCAGAGAAAAGGATACGCACTAGCTAGACCTACGTTATTACAACCATTTATTTTCACGACTCCATTACCTGGATGCTGTAAATATTTGGATGCTAATTCCATGGTAATCTTCACTGAAGGAGCGTGTGTAGGGTGTTTATCTTCACTGAAGGAGCGTGTGTAGACTCTTGGAGTCTCAGTTTCCAACGCATTCTCACACTTCCCTGAGAAGAGCAGAAACTGCAGTGCCAGGGAAGTACCAAAGTCAAGCCTAAAGCAGAACTTCAGGATGCCACAAAGGAAGAGAAGGAAGGAGCCAGGGAAGGAGACCGCGTAGGGATCCCTCAGAGGGGTCCCTCGGGCTGTCCCACAGGCCTTCATAGAACGTGTCCACTCTGATAGGTTCATTTGTATGGGCACAGCCAATCAGAGAGCAGAAACTGTCAAGGGGTGGGGATACACAACCTAGACACGCTCAAGGGCTCAAGGCTAAGGGTGCTGCGGTTAGTGGGTGGGTGTCCATGAGCCACCGCAAGCCCAGCCACTCCTTAGAGCCCACCAGAGATGGCACAGTCAGACCCACTGTCTCGGGGGCAAGTGGACTCTGCTCACTACCCTGCCCAGCCCTCCCAGAGGATGCAGGCGCACACAAGGCTCGGGGGCTCGAGGCTCCCTCTGACCCCACGTCAGACACGTAGGGACCCCTGATCTGCAGCTTCAGTCCGGCCTCATGAAGCTGCTGCCAGGGCCTCAATGGTCAAGGCAGGTAATGGACTAATGGGCAGAACACCTGGGGTACACGCAGAGCTGGACAGGCACTCTCAGCGCTGTCACGGATGGGAGCGACTGCCTGCCCACTCTGAAGGCCTCCCCTGCCCCGGCCCTGCTGTCTTTGGGCTCTCGTAGAAAATGCAGATGCAGCACCTTGCCTCCACCAACCGACTCCCTGCCCCTCATGAAAATAACCCGCCGAGACAACCAAGTCTCTGGCTACCGCTGAGAAGACTGGACACACAAGATTTACGGTGAGAGCTGATTTTATGAATGTATAGCTGACCTGACGTTCAAATGCTTCTGAAGAGGAAACCTCAGTGAACCCAGTTCAGATGACTCTTAAGGGCAAAAGGTGCTACTCCAGCACTTACCTCACAGAACTGAGGTGGCTTCGCGTCTCATTTCAAGTCCTGGAGCCAACCCAAGCCCAAACGAAGGCATAAGAAATGTCCTGCCCTCCCCACCTGGGCCTGAGTCTAGGAAATCTTCACCTAAGGCACTTTTTAACACTATAATAGCAGGGGGCTTTGCACCACTTCCCGAATCAGCCAAATCCCTGACAATGAGGATCAAATATGAGCCACATTGTATTTGTGAATGCATTAGCATTCAGCCCTTAGAAAGGCCTTCGGGGACACAGGAGGCTCGCTCGGTCGTCAGGGGAAGTCAGCAAGCGCCCATGAGCCTGACCTAGTGGACGCCGCCGGTGCCTCAGACTGAAGCTCGTCCCCTGACTGCCGCATGAAGACAAGGCAGACCTTCCTCAAGCAGCCACGAGGAAGACTCTGGACAACTGCGCTGCGGGGGCCCAACCCTCCAGCCGCATCCAGACAGTGAGATGCCACTTGGGAGGACACAGCTCACAGCCCGGCCACGCTGGGGCCAGCCCAGCCCTCACAGCCCAGCCCAGTCCTGGGTCTGCACTGGACTGTGAGGATGGTGGTCTCCCCCCCCGCATGAGCCACTCAACAGCAGCACTGCTGTGAATGCCGACCAGGGACAGTGCCGGGACTGGGCAGCCGCGAGCAGGTCAGTCGGTCATGTGGGGAGAGCCGCAATAGGCTGGGCACCCCGGCCACCTGTGATGCGGCATACACATCGGCCACCGTGATGCAGCACACACTGGCCACCATGACATGGCACACACACTGGACACCCAAGACACAGTACACACACCGCCACTGTGCCGTGGTGCACACACCAGCCACTGTGAAGCAGCACACACATACACCAGCCACCATGATGCGGGCCACACACGGGCCACTGACGCGTGCACACACCAGCCACCATGATGCAGCACACACAACACTGGCCACCATGATGCGGCACACACACTGGCCACCCAAGACAGCACACACGCCAGCCACCGAGATGCAGCGCACACACCGCCACCGTGACCTGGGACACACGCCAGCCACTGTTGATGCACACACCAGCCACTGTGACGGCACACACTGGTATCTCGGGGATCAGTGGCAGTTCCGGGGTAACGGCTCCGGCTGCACAGAGGAAGTGAGCGTCCCTCTGGGGGCCCCTCGTGCCACCTGCTGGCCATGACCTTGAGCAGGCCTGGTAACCTCATCCTGCAGCCTGACTGCTTGCTGCGTGTGTCTCATCAAACCTAATTAAATCCTCGCTGGCCCCACAAGGAGCTGGTATCTAGCAGACGGAGAGGAGGAGCCAGTCAAGGTCAGAGCTGAGGGCAGCTCAGGCAGCACCTCCGGGCACTGGGGAGGGAGCCCAGGGGTGGGCTCGGACTAGGGGACCAGACATGGCCAGTGCGGTCCTGTCCATGGCGAGGTGGACACTGCCGCCCACTTCAGGCCCCGGCCTCCTCCTTCCTCTGGGGGAAACGGCCCAGCTGCTGGGCGCTTCTGTGGGGACAGACACTCCGTGCCGTCCACTGGTCAGTCCTCCATAGGCACCCTTTCTTCCCGGGCTCCAGCCTGACTGTCCACTCCCCAGAGGGTGAGAGGAAGGATCTGCTCCCATTTTCCCTTCTGCAGAGCAAAGCTCATGGCGTCAGCTTCTCACAAAGAGCAGACAACAGCTTCACTCAAGCCTCGAGGCTGGACACGTGTCCCTAGTGATAGGGTCTCGCAGGCCGACGTCTGGGTGCCCCTGAGAAGCCATGAGGGCCCCCCTAGCAGGAATCTGCTGTCCTAGCTGACACAAGGCTCCAAAGGCTGCCACACAGTTCCCGACGGCCCCTCTTGGACAGAAGCCAGAGTCCACATTCTCCCTCCTCGCCCTCCATGGTCTGGGCCTGCCGGGCCTGGTGGACGGAGAGCACAGACCACTAAGGAGCACGCCCGGCCTGCCAGCACATCCCATAAGACCCTCAAGAGCCAGGTACGAGGTAATGTCCAGGGGCTGCAGCCCATAGTACGGTGGGTGGGACACTGGTCTTGCCCCTGAACCAGGCTCAGGTTCTATCCCCTGAACCAGAGAGAGTTCCTTGAGCCCTCCACGGGTGACCCTGAGCACAGAGTCAGGAGTCAACCAGGAGTGAGCCCTGAGCAGAGTCAGGAGTGACCCTGAGCACAGAGCCAGGTATCAGCTCTGAGCACAGACTCAGGACTGAGCCTGAGCACAGAGTCAGGAGTGAGCCCTGAGCACAGAGCCAGGAGTCAGCCCTGAGCACAGAGCACCCTCCAGGATCAGTGTCCAACCACTGTCTGACGGTTGCTGTTGCCGGGTGAGCACCACGTGGCAGCCTAACCCCAGAACGGTGGTCACTGAGCCCTGAGTACCGCCCCTGTGTTCTGTCTGTGAGAAGGGCAGGGAAGGCAAGAATTCACAAACTCCATTATTTTAATGTTATTTTAAATAATCACTAAAGTCCACCGAGTCCAGTCATCAATCTGTCATAACATTTCATGAAGTCACTTACACTTTATACAAGTATAGAGTTTCATTCATTTTTCTAAGGGATACAAAAAAATTAGAGCTAATAGAGAAACAAAAGCCTCGTGACCAGATCAAGTCTACGCTGAGATAACAAACCCTGTATTGATTTGTCGACGGGTCATAAATGTTAGGAATGAAAGCATCAGTGTTCCCTGCTCGGGGTTGGCAGCTGAAGACGGTTGATCGATTTCACATACGTGGAGGACTCAGCAGTGCACTGAAGCGCGAAAAGGTCCAAAGCAAAACTTGAGTATTTCTGACTGCAAATCAAATACTTGGCTGAGTACTTTTAGTAAGCATTATCAAAAATAAATCTATTTTCAACCCGTACAGCGACTTGCAGGCATTTTCTCTTTCTTTCTTTTTTTTTTGCTTTTTTGGGTCACACCGGCGATGCCGGGATCGAACCCGGCTGGCACAGGCCAGCCGCGTGCAAGGCAAACGCCTACCCGCTGGGCTATCGCTCCGGCCCCAGGCCCCATTTTCTCTGACTTTCTAAAGACGCGGTTCCAGTGCTGGGGATAGTGGGGTCCCCCGTCAAAGGAAAGAGCGGCGTCCCCACTCCATGACCAGCAGAGCCAGCAGAGCCAGCAAGTGGGATGAGGAGGAGCACAAAGCTCCACACCAAGGGTCCCGGTTTGCAAGGTCCCATCACAGGAGGTGCTGGAATACGCTGGGTCCCGGGACTGTTTCCTCAGAGCCCAGAGCCACCTGCGACCTCAAAAACCACTGCCCCTTGGCTGTTCGGTCTGCAATCGACTGGCAGAGTGGATGGGGGGACAGGGCTGGCAGCTGGCAGAGTGGACAGCGTGGACAGGGCTGGCAGCTGGCAGAGTGGACAGCGTGGACAGGGCTGGCAGCTGGCAGAGTGGATGCGTGGAGAGGGCTGGCAGCTGGCAGAGTGGACGGGGGGACAGGGCTGGCAGCTGGCAGAGTGGACAGCGTGGACAGGGCTGGCAGCTGGCAGAGTGGACAGCGTGGACAGGGCTGGCAGCTGGCAGAGTGGACAGAGTAGACAGCTGGCACAGGCCCCACAGCTGCTCGGAGAGGAGTCCAGAACCCCCACCCTTTTCTCTCACTCAAGCACCCAAAGTGCTGGGTGTGACCCTCACTGCAATGTTCAGATGGCCCAGGACACAGCTACAGGCAGGGAGGGGGTTATTCCCACCCCAGGTTGGCCCCTGAGCCATCATGCCTCCAGCGTGAGCCAGAAACCCAAGGGCGGCTTTAGGCACAGCTCCCCGGAGGGGCTGAGACCAGCCCAGGCCCAGAAGGTCAGCAGCAGGTGGAGGGACTGTGAGGGCCAGCTGGGGGCCTCGAGCTCACAGCCAGTGACCAGGCAAGGGAGAGGCCCAGCAGATACCCGCCACTCAAGCTGTCTGCTGGACAGGTAGCAAGTCCAGCCCCTCCTCACACAGGCTAGCAGCACCCACTATCCAGCTATCCCCAGCTTTGCACAAGGAATAAGCTCACACCTGACACCTATGAGACCAGGCACCATGAACACACCTGTCATCATGAGACCAGCAACTGTGAACATACCTGACACCCATCAGACACGAACCATGTAGACTCACACGTGACATGCAGTAACACATCAGCACACAGAACCATGAAACTCACACCTAACAAAATAACAACAGCACATGGCACCTGAAGCTTCGCACCTAACACGTCTAACCACACACCCCACGGAAGCCTGCCAGCCAGAGAGCCACAGCTGTTGGGAAGGCAGTTTCTTCATGCCACCAGAATCGCAGTCAGTTTACCAGGAAGGCGCAGGGGGGCGGGCAGGGAGGGGGCGGGAGAAGCCTCGTCCTTGACTTCTCCCACCACGAGAGCCTGAAGGGAAGCAGATAATCTTCCCCAGCCTCCAACAAGCTCACGGCAGTGGGATTCTGACTCCAGCTCTTCCGAGACTTTGAGTGCTGACGCCCGAATCAAGCAGACAGAGGTGAGCGTGCCCAGACAGGACCCAATGGGCAGTGCAGGGTTTTCAGAGGCTCTTCTGTGGCCGTGGCTCACTGTTGGGAGAAACCGCGCAGCAGAACTGGTCGGAGCCATAGATCTGAAGCCGCTCTGTGCGCTGTGCGTGAGCAGTGACAACGCTGCCCACGACACAGCCCAGCTCTCTCACTGGCTGATGTGAAGGACGGGGCGGGGCAGAGCAGAGATCCAGGCTCCTACTGGTCTAAACGGGTTTCCTTCCAAAGGCAGCAATCAACAGATGCAGGGACTGGGAAGGATTAACGAGCAGCTTCACACTTGTCATCCCGTTACCGTGGCTCCACTTCACCTATCAGCGCCCGCCTGCCTTTATCGGAAGGAAACACACGAGCAGCGCCAGCCCAGGGGCCTAACGCGAGCCTGTACACAGGACAGGCTCTACCCAGCACACCCCACCCTGACTGGGGCCATGTCAGCTGGGGGAGAACTGGCGCCCCGGAGTGAAAAGCTCCAATTACACGTTAAATTCCTTGGTCATTTCACCCTCACTACTTCAGGCTTTAAATAAACCCAAGAACTGGCTGAAGAAAGCAGCAGGAACTCAGAGGGACGGGGCGTTTCCACCCCAGGAAAGGGACGGCCGCTCAGTGTTTGAGATAACACTTGTTTTCTGGCGACTGGAAAATAAACATTTCCTATGCAGGTCAGCCTGGGAGAAGGAGGAAAGTAAGGAGGAGAAAGAAAAGAGAGAGGTGGAGGGGTGTGCGCACACACACACACACACACACACACGTGTGAGTTGCGCATGTACAATAGTGTCTGTGCCTCTCTGTGTGTGCGTGTGGTAGGGAAAGAGGGTTTTCAGCCATCTTTCATATTTCACACAAACTGATTGATGAGTGCTCAAGTTAGAATTCATCTCAGCAAGTGACACCCACGTGAGTCAAGAAAATACCAGTTTATCAGAAAATCACCAGGAAAGGGTTTCCCTGGCCACAGAGCATCTGCGCGGATCCAGTGGTCCACACGTAACCTCTGGGTCCAGTGGGACAGGTAAGGCCCTCCGGGTCAGGGAGACCACCGTGCTTCACGTGGCTATCTGCATCGGCAGCTGCTGCGTTGGAACAAGCATGCTTTCCTGACAGAAGGAAGCGGCTGTTATCCCCGTGCGTGGCTCCTGCAGCTCAACATGCTGTAGCCCCCGGCAGGAGGAGGCGGCTGGCAGGCAGCGCGTGGGTCCCGCAGTCTCGCTCACACCGGAGGGCGCTGCAGGCCACTGGCCACATTCTGCTCAGTCCCTCTGCATCCGCCCTTCCCCAGAGGAAATGGGTTGGGGGCACACACAGGCCCTGAGCTCCTGCCTCTGGGTAGAGGCAGAAACAGGGTTTTCTGCGATGCAGCAAGTCCCATTTCCAGGAACACAGCCACCACCTCACACGCGTGTTCATCCCCACCAACTCCTGGAAACAGGCCGCTGTGCTCCCGACAAGGGTGTCTGGATGCACTTCAACAGGGCTCCTCCCAAGCCAGCCTCAACTCCCCACAAGGCCACGGGGTTCCTCAGCCTCTCAGGAGACGCAGCCCCACACGGCCACTGGGTTCTCAGCCCTCACTGAGACCTGAGGCCAGGCCCCACACGGCCACGGAGCCCTCCGGTCTATCAGCCTACTGCTGGGTACGCACCCTGGGTCTCCCATGAGGAAACACGGTCAGAGAGCCCGATGTAAGAGCCAGCCCCTCCCCTGCCAAGCCAGAGCTGCAGGCGTGCCAGGCAGGCGTGCCCAGGCCTTTCCCGCACGCCCACCTTTCTTCCCCCCCAGAAGTGACTAATCTTCCTGTCATTCTGTCAGTTTTTCCCCTGGTAGTCTACTCCTGTTACGTAACTTCATTTTCCCACCTCAGAACTCAATGCTCAGCACGGCCGTCCACTCAGCATCTGGTCTCAGCCAACGTGGCATCCACATCTGTGCAGCTCTCTTCAGGGAGGTGAGCAAACATTCACTTGCCGATCTGGGTCTCCCTGCCACAAACGCAACAGCAGCCACCCCTGTGGAACACTGTCTCCAGGCTCTCCTCAAAACGCCATGGCCGGGGGCACCTCCAGGACAGAGGTTTCCTACACCCAAATGCTTTGTGCTAAATGCACTTGGAATGTTCAAGCCAGGAGCTGTTCCCAGAAGCTCTCAGGCCTGCCCACATTGGCCCTCTCAGAAAAAGCACCGCACAACCAAGAATCACAGCATCCCCTACCAGGATAGTCGGTCGGGGCCTCACATCACATCAGCCAAACAAAACCACGTGATGAACAAGCTCGAGTTTCCATGGTGCAGAGTCAAAGCTGGTACCAGTGCCAACATGGACAGTCTCACACATGGGAGCCAAGTTCCCAGAACAGCACTGGCACCCCAAAACCAAAGTGCTTGTGTGACGAGAACACAGGTACTGAGCTACTTCCAGTTCTGGGAAGTCCTTTATTTGCTCTTCTGAGGTGATGGAGGTGAGAGTGGCCCTGTATTCATTCTTCTGAGGTGATGGAATTGAAGATGACCCTGTATTTGCTCTTCTGAGGTAAAGGAGGTGAAGGTGATCCTGTATTTGCTCTTCTGAGATGACGGAGCTGAGGGTGACCCTGTGTTTTCTCTTCTGAGGTAACAGAGGTGAGGGTGACCCTGTGTTTGCTCTTCTGAGGTGACAGAGGTGAGGATGACCCTGTGTTTGCTCTTCTGAGGTGACAGAGGTGAGGATGACCCTGTGTTTGCTCTTCTGAGGTGACAGAGGTGAGGATGACCCTGTATTCGCTCTTCTGAGGCGACGGAGGTGAGGTGACCCTGTATTAGCTCTTCTGAGGTGATGGAGGTGAGGTGACCCTGTATTCGCTCTTCTGAGGAGAGGATGACTCTGTATTCGCTCTTCTGAGGCGATGGTGGTGAGGGTAACCCTGAATTCACTCTTCTGAAGTGACAGAGGTGAGGGTTACTCTGTATTCACTCTTCTGAGGCCGCTTTGTGGGGCTTTTGATCAGCTCTTCTGCTAGGTGGAGCTCTGACAAGCTGTGAGTCCGGAGATGGAAAATGGCGGCCCTCGTGGTGTGGGGGCACTCTAGCTTCTTGCGAGACTCTGCTGGGATGGCGGGCCATCCCTCCTGGGTGCCTCATGATCAGCTGGGCACAGGGAGAGCCAGTAGCAGCTCTGCCCCATGTAGTTGAGTCTTGACCCCAAACAAACAAAAAGTTTTCTGGGAGTCTGTTTCATAGTTGAGGACCAGCTGGGGCAGTCGCACAAGGGGTAGGGACAATTACCTTGCACTCTGCTGACCCAGGTTCTATTCCCAGCATCTCAGATGATCCCCTGAGCACCGCCTGAGCATCGCGTATCAGAAGCCGATTAACACACACAACAACACGCCTTTCCCTGCTTCTGATACAGCCCGGCCTCTGAAACTGGCCAGTGGCTACCCTGGAAAGCAGGAACAAGTAGAGCACACAATCACAGCAGAAGTTTCCGGAAGCCAAATTCTGCTGTCACTGCACATGGCAGCGTGACGGAGAAAGACTCAGAGGAGAGTTCAAGGGAACCAGCCACTTCTCAAGTCCCCGAGCTCAAGGAGAAAATTCACAGGACACGTGATCAACCCTTAAAAAAGGTCAATCACAACCCTTTAATGTATGTTCTGTAATCCATAGTCTGGAGAGGAAGGAAAAGAGAAAGATAGAGAAATGGAAAGAAATAAAGAACCTGCCATGGAGGAGGGCTGGGGGAGGGGGAGGGAACCGGGGGACGTTGGTGGTGGGAGATGGGCACTGGTGGCGGGATGGGTGCTGCTACACTGTATGACCAAAACCCAAATATGAACTTTTAATTGTATATCTTTGTAATTGTAAAAATAAAAAATTAAAAAAAAAAAAAAAGGTCAATCAACACCACGAATGTCTAGCACACTCACACACCATTTCCTTAATGAAACGTTTTCCCACCCAACTGTAAAAGAGAACACAGATGGTATTTTTATCTTGTTGACACCACAACTGGCTAAGAAGAAAAATCAGTCGGTCTTCAGTACCTCTGAACAAGAGTGCTTTCAGTCCCTGAAACAGAGGAGGCCGTCAAAAGAAAACCGTTTTTCTCCGGACTGCACTACAGGGCCAACGCATGGTAGCACCACTGTACCTCCTGGCTTCCACGCTGGAGTGGGAACGAGGGCGAGTCCAGCATCAGAAGTCGCAATCCCACCAACAGCCACCTGTCATCCCGCGGAGCCTACCCGTGGAAAGCATGGCAGGGAGCTGGGGGGTGAATGGGCAGATGCCCCCCTCTCTCTCTCAGGGTCCCTCCCCCTGGAGCTCAGTTTGACAGAGAATTCTGAAAGGACGGGACGGTGGAGGAGACGAATGGCCCCCACAATCCAGGAACATCAAGGCCTGATGTCCACTCTGAGGCCTGCATCCCAGCAAGCCAGCAGCCGGACAGCAGTAATTGGCGTCCACACTGGGTGAGGCCCAGGGTGGATGAGGGGACTGGGGCAGGCCAGCTGCCAGAGAGAAGGGACGCCCCAGACAGCAGTGTTGGGTGTCCACACTGGGTGAGGCCTGGGGTGGATTAGGGGACTGGGGCAGGCCGGCTGCCAGAGAGAAGGGCGCCCCATAGGTCTCGGGCGTCGCTCTTGCTCTTGCCCTGGCCAGACCCTCAGGGGTGGCATATGTCGGATGCTGCAGACAGACGGGAGAACAGAAACTGTTCTGCTGAGTGTCCAGCATGAGCCCCCACGGGGAGTGAACGTGGACCCACCTCCAGTGCCAGCCTGGACACGAACCAGACCTGCCTCACGAATGGCCAGGACAGAACCAGACCTGCCTCACCCGGCTCTAAGAACACAACAAATGTGGCAAAATTTCACAAAATTCACAAAGACCCTCCATGGAGATGGGGTCTGCAGAGCAGCCCACCTGTATAACTATCTACAGAGAAACACACCTGCACAGGTAGCTGAGAGGCCCACCTGCACAGCTATCTCAGAGATGTACACCCGCTGGAGCAGGAGACGCTCACCTGCTCGGGTGTCTGAGAGACGCTCACCTACAATGTCTGAGACGCACACAGGCACAGTATCTGAGAGATGCACACCTGATCGGGTGTCTGAGGAGACGCACACTGGCAGTGTCTGAGAGCGCACACCGGCAGTGTCTGAGACGCACACCGGCACAGTATCTGAGAGATGTACACCTGCTCGGGTGCCTGAGAGACGCTCACCTGCAGTGTCTGAGACACACACTGGCAGTGTCTGAGACGCACACGGCACAGTATCTGAGAGATGTACACCTGATCGGTGTCTGAGAGACGCTCACCTGCAGTGTCTGGAGACGCGCACCTGCACAGGTAGCTACGAGGCCCACCTACACAGCTACAGAGCTGCACACTGGCACAGTGCCCGAGACGCGCACCTGCTCAGGTGTCTGAGACGCACACCTGCAGTCCCCTTGCCAAGAAGACACAGTGATGGCGGGGCAGCACCGGGGGACACTGAGACCCCGAAGAGCTGCCCATCAGCGGGGAGGAGTCAGGGCAGGAAAGCAGTCGCTTCAGAAAGAGTGCTGGCAATTTCAGGGGTCTCGGGACTATCTCAGCAGTAACTTCAGGGGGAGCCCATCAGGGGTCTCGGGACTATCTCTGAGTCCTAACTTCAGGGGGAGCCCGTCAGGGGTCTCGGGACTATATCTGAGTAGTACCTTCATGTCTATGAAGAATGAACTAGTTCCTGAGGCCCCATTCACACTCAATGGAACAAACATCTCTGAATGCAGCAGTTATGTGTACCTAGGTCGAGAAATCAACATGATGAATGACCTAAAACCTGAGCTGTGCAGGAGGAAGAGAGCAGCATGGAATGCCTTCAAAGGCATGGAAGAAATAGCTAAAAGGACAAAGAACCTCGGCTCTGGGCACATCTCTTTGACTCCACCGTTCTCCCTGCATTAACATACGCCTCAGAGACCTGGGCCTACGAAAGCAGCATGAGAATGCTATTAGGGTCTCCCAGAGAGGAATCGAAAGAGCTATGCTTGGAATATCACGCCTCACTCAAGTGAGATAAGGAATCCGGAGTTCTGACCTCCGTCGCTATTCCAGAATCAGGGATGCTATCTCGTTTGCCAAGGCATCGAAAATCAGATGGGCTGGACATGTAATGCGATTTGGAGACATCCACTGGACTAGAGCCATTACCGACTAGATCCCACGGGATGTCAAAAGATCACATGGCTGCCCACCTACAAATGGTCAGACATCCTTGTCAAGACCCTGAAGGAACGGTTTGAGGCTCTTTGTATTCCTGAATCAACCAGATGCCATTGTGCTACATTGGCATGTGATAGGGTCCAATGGAAATGTTACTGGCGCCCGCTTGAGCAAATCGATGAATAACGGGATTCAAGTGATCAAGTGATCAAGTGACCTTCATGGTGAGCCCATCAGGAGTCTCGGGACTATCTCTGAGTCCTAACTCAGGGGAGCCCGTCCAGGGGTCTTGGGACTATCTCTGAGTCCTTATTTCTGAGTCCTAACTGCATGGGGGTCCGTCAGGGGTCTCGGAACTATCTCTGAGCTGTAACTTCATGGTGAGCCCCGTCAGGAGTCTCAGGACTATCTCTGAGTCCTAACTTCAAGGGGGCCCGTCAGTCTTGGGATTATCTCTGAGTCCTTATTTCTGAGTCCTACCTTCAGGGGACCCTGTCAGGGGTCTCGGGACTATAACTGAGTCCTAACTTCATGGGGAACCCGTCAGAGTCTTGGGACTATCTCTGAGTACTACCTTCAGGGGAGCCCGCCAGGGGTCTCGGGACTATCTCTGAGCACTAACTTCACGGGAGCCCATCGGGAGACGGGCCCGACGCAGTTCCTGCATGAATGTGTAGGAACCTCTCATTCCAGGGTCTGCTCTCACAATGGTTAGCTCCTCGGTAAACTTTACAGGCTGGGCCTCAGCTGACGCTCCAATCTTTCCAAGTCTCTTCAGAAAAGCAGGTGACATTTCAGGCTAGACCGTTCCAGCTAGCAGGTGATGGTCCCAACGCGGCAACACCCGCAGTGAGGCAAACCCATCAGAGAGGCACTGGCCGGGCCTGGGATCCAGAAGTTGCCGCGACTCATTTCTGACTTCTGTCTGTTTCATTCCCTGACTCCACACTGACCTGCCTTTTGGTCCTCCATGTGGACATAATAATAGCTCACCACCGTTTACCAGTGAGTCTGCGACAAGACCTTCCAAAGATCTGTGTGTATTGGTCGGGCTGGGCCCAAGTCGGGCAGACTGGCACTGCACAGGGTGGCACCGTGGGCGTGCCAGCCTCTCCAGTTTCGAGGACAGAGTCTGCAAGGCAAGGGTCGACTTCGATTTCTTAGATTTCTTTAGGATCGCTGCCCCTGCGAGCCTAAAACATCTGCAGCACATCTATGGTGCGGCTGCCGAGCCTGTGGCGAGAAGGGGGAGCTGTTTCCAGACAGGCCCGCTCCAGAGGGCGGCAAAGGAGGCCTAGGACGTTGAGTAATTTCTCCTGGAGGTTCCAGGCAACAATGACCAAGTGCTGGGAAGCGCCTAGGCCACACCCTTATAAGGAGTTTCAAAGATCCACTCGCTGGGGAAGGGCTTGTAATTTGAGAGTTTGGAAGAAAACAAATAGTGACCTGTTTTCTTCTACAACAGTTACTGGGAAAACTATTTCCAGGACCGACCAACAGCTGGGAGGCTCCCTGGGCCGCCAAACACAGGGCCCAGAACAGCCTAGGGAAGCAGGATGTCTAAAGTTTGGTGGAGAGACCAGGAAGTCCGTCCTCCCCTCCATGCTGGGCCCAAGAGCCCCCTTTAGACGGAGTGCCTTGGTGGCCCCACGGTATCCACTACAGTAACGAGTGGTCAATCACGTGGGCACAAGAAGGAAAAGGAGACCAGTAGAGCTCCACAGTGAGCCCTCAGCAGCCCGTCGGAAACCAAAGGTATCAGGGCCGTTAGAGACCAGAAACAGAATAAACAAGTTACACATCTGGTGTGACCAACACCAAAAGCTGTGGACACCAGAAATTCCTAACCTTTGGAAAAGCAGTTTCTGAACTTTCACTGGACTCTGTGTTTCATAGACATCACTGAATTAATCAGCAATTTCTCCTGCCCACAGCAACTCTGTGGTAACTAATAGCAGAGAGCAATGAGGGAGCCAGATGGTGGAAGGCCTTTAGCTTTAGCGCCCAGACATGCTGTCTGTCACCTGGGGAAAACGTGTGTGGGCTTCAGCAACAGGCAGTGAAGCAGAAATTGCCTCTGCACAGTAGTGAGCCCTAAGCACAGAGCCAAGAATATCTCTGAGCACAGAACCAGGAGTAAGCCCCAAGCACAGAGTCAGGAGTGAGCCACGAGGACAGACCGAGGAGTCAGCTTTGACTACAGAGCCAGGAGTGACCCTGAGCACAGAGCCAAGAATATCCCTGAGCACAGAACCAGGAGTGAGCCAGGAGTGATCCTGAGCACAGAGTCAGGAGTGAGCCCTGAGGCACAGAATCAGGAGTGAGCCCTGAGCACAGAATCAGGAGTGAGCCCTGAGTACAGAACCAGGAGTGAGCCCTGAGTACAGAACCAGGAGTCAGCCCCAAGCACAGAACCAGGAGTCATCCTGAGCACAGAGCCAGGAGTCATCCCTGAGCACAGAGCCAGGAGTCATCCCTGAGCACAGAGCCAGGAGTCATCCCTGAGCACAGAGCCAGGAGTCATCCCTGAGCACAAGTGGAGTCAGCTCTGACTACAGAGCCAGGAGTTAACCCAAGCACAGAGCCAGGAGTGAGCCTGAGCACAAAGCCAGGAGTCATCCCTGAGCACAGAGCCAGGAGTGAGCCCTGAGCACAGAGCCAGGAGTCAACCCGAGCACAGAGCCAGGAGTGAGCCCTGAGCACAGAGCCAGGAGTCAACCTTGAGCACAGAACCAGGAGTCAGCTGTGAGCACTGCTAGGTGTGACCCCAAGATAAACGGAGAGAGGAAACTGCTCGGGAGACACAGGTGACTGCGGATCACCTTTCACGTCCCCTAAGGCCAGGCGCCCAGGAGGGGCTCTCCCTCCAAGGATGGTAAGGCAGGAATGCCTCCCTCCTGCGCGGCGCCCTCCTGCCACCCCTGGGATTTATGGGGGCGTGTCCCCAAGCATGCCTGTGTGCTGATGCCCGTGCAGTGACTGCAGGGCTGGACAGCGGGCGGGGAGGGGTCGGGCCTGGGGGCGCAGCACCTACCTGCACACACAGAGCCCACAACCCCATCAGAGCCTGTCCCCACCAAAGGCACAGACTGTTCCTGCAGGCAACCTGCAAGCTGCAGCCCAGCACCCTCACGCCAAGAACAAACAGTGTGGAGACGCTGCACAGGAACACATGGTATAGCCGCTGTGGGAGCGCTCAGGGACACACGGTGTAGCTGTGGAGCCCGGCTCAGGGACTCGGTGTAGCCGCTGTGGAGACGCGGCTCAGGGACACGGTGTAGCCGCTGTGGGCAGGGCTCAGGGGACTCGGTAGCCGCTGTGAGAGGCGGCTCAGGGACACGGTGTAGCCGCTGTGGAGACTGGCTCAGGGACTCGTAGCAGCTGTGGAGACCAGCTCAGGAACACGCGGCAGGACTCAGTGTAGCCGCTGTGGAAACCCGGCTCAGGGACACACGGTGTAGCCGCTATGGAGACCAGGGTGGTGTAGGACGCGGCACAGGGACCTCAGTGTAGCCGCCTTGTTCTCTATCTGTAGCCCTTTCCTCAGATCAAATATTTCTATGAGCGTGACTGAGTGTGGATGTGTCAGCACGGCTCTTGGTGGGGGGCTCACTGTGGGAATCTGTGTGTGTTGCGTGCGCAGCGTGTCAGCATGGCTCTCAGTGGGGCATCGCCTGGGGTCTGAGTCTGTGTGTGTGCACACACGTCAACACGGCTCTGTGAGGGATCACGGTGGGGCCAGTGCCTGTGTGCCTGTGCATACACACGTGTCATCTGTGAAAGCCGCTGCTGGAGAACGTCTGCACTGCTCTGCCCCTACCTGGGGCTGCTGGGAAGTCAAACTTTTCCATGGGTCGGAGCCAGGAGCCACTGAACAAGAGGCAGCATTGATGCGGGCAGGCGTGATCTCATCCGTAGCTGAGCCTTTCCACTGGGTGGGAATCATCTACAGCTCGCAGACTCCACACAGGCGTGCGAGAAAATCACGCTGCCTTACGTGGGAACGCAATCAATGGCGGGACCAAGCGAGTGGCGGCAGGGTGACAAGTGCCCGCCAGGTTCTGAGCTCCACAGAGCCCTCATTTTCATCCTGGAAACCCCCAGAAATGCAGGGTCTGAGGGAGCCTGGTTTGATCCTGGCCCTCTGGAGACGGCCAGGGAGATGCCCGAGTGCAGACCCGGAGTCACGGGCCAGATCGGGTGTGGCCCAGAAACCAAGCATGTGCCTGAGCATCCTTCTATTCCCGTGAGCCACCGCGTCCGCAGCCCACAGCAGATAGGCTATGAAACTGCCCTTGGAGGAGAGAGGCGTCCCCAGTGACCTGTGAGCCTCTGAAGAAGCACACCTCTGCCTCTTCCCGAGCTGAGGGAGGCCACGTGCTCTTAACTGCGCCCCGGCTTGAATCCCGGAAGGCCGGGTGCACAGGGGCTGGCAGATCGGGGAAAGCCCTCCCCAGGCCCGGAGTTCTTCCTCTTTATTGTTTTACAGCCTGTGAGAGATGGGAAACAGTCCCTCAGTTTAACAGGGCCCAGACCTCTCCTGGAACAAATATTTGGTCCTCCCCCAACATCAAGCAACACAATTAACTCACTGCTGCAAACTCAATCAATACCCAGCAGACAATAGGCGACGGTCAATATCCTAACAAGAAGCCAGGGCCAGGCTCCACTGACCAGCAGCCAACACACATCTCGTTCCAGAACAGGGACAGTGCTTCTGGGTGGGCTGAGGCTGAGGCCGCGCCCACCCTGGTAGCTGAACAAACATCAGCTGTATTTGTGGACGAGGGTCTACAGAGAGCATCTCAGGCAGAAATATAAGTAAATAACGGAGTATTTAGGACAGCAAAGGTGGGTCACTGATCTGACAGTCAGAAGGCATCGCTTTAGGTGAAAGGGTGGGGCCTGATGGAGTGGTCACCCAGATGGACAGAGGCACGCAGGGTGTGGATGGCTGAGACCAAGGGCTGTGCTCAGGCTCCCGGCCTTTTCTCTGGGTCGGTATATGACGGAGCAACAGGAAACGCCCTTCGTGCAAGATTCAGACCACTGGTTCCGATACAGCGTCCCTGAAACACCAGATCCTGCTGCAGCACAGGCTGAGAGGACGCTAGCCGGCCCTGTGTGGACGCACCTAGGGCAGCCGAGTCTTGTGGAGTGGCCTCTGCTCTGCCCCTTCCTAGCGGGCAGTGCTAGTGTCCAGAGGTAAGGATGCCTCCGTCAGTCCCCAGAGCCTTGGTTTCATGCAGCCCCTCCTGTTGGCAAGGCCCCCCAAGGGCGCCCTAGTCACTGCACACAGCTGTCTGTGCTAGTTCTGAAGCCCCGTGCTGAGTCCCTATTACACCCAGCACCCAGAGCCCAAACCTAAAGCCCTCGGTTTCGTGAATGCAAAGAAGCCCCACAGACTTACCCAAGTCTGTCTCTGAAGCAAACTCGGCAAAGGCAATTTTATTTGGGCTTTTCCAACTCTCTCTTCTTCTGACAAAAGGGATACGCTGGGGGAAAGGGTCAACAGCCATGAGGACAGTGCCCCCAACAGCTGAGGGCCCCCCATTGTGGAGGAGCGCGTTCTTCCTCATGGCTTCTTGCTCTCCATGTCTCATCCTGTTCCCGCCATTTCTCCCCAATTCTCCCCATTCGCCCAGTCCCTCCCATTCCCCACCCACAGGGACTCACACGTTACACATAATACTAGCAGCCAAGCCACGGCCCACAACAGCCCAGAACTTCCTTTCCAACTAGTATTTGCTGAATACTTAGTACATCCAGGAATCCCACATTCTTAAATCTCAAGTTTTTTCTGAGTGCAAACATTCTCGGAACAGGAACAAACACAATCAGTAATATATGTAAAACATAAAAAGCTGATTTGGTTGACATATGACGAAATTTCTAATAAGAGTAAGGTACCCAAAATTAAGGTATTTGTATAAAGAAAGTTTCTTCTTATGGGCTACAGCAATTTCAGTAAGTGTACCTGCACTATTAGGCAAGTGAAGAATCCCAAGAACAACCAAACCCACTGAGCTATTATCTCCTGCTAACTTTTACAATAAGACATTCGAGAAGTCATAAATACCTAAGTAACCTTCCAGAACAACAGAAAGCCCCCGTGAGCACGTTCGAGGCAAAGCTTTCAGTTGGACTTTACGCAGCACACTGTCAAAACCTTGCAAGGATTTTTTAAGCAAACTTTTTTGTTTTGTTTCCAAATGACCAAGTAACAATCATGAAATCAGAAAGAAAATCTCAGAGTCTCAATGTTTTCCATGGTTCTCAAAAATCTGGACCTTTGGGCTGTTGTGATAACAGAGGGAAGGGTATTTGCCTTGCAAGCAGCCAACCCGGTTTTATCCTCAGCATCCCACACAGTCCCCTGGGCCCACCAGGAGTGACTGATCCCTGAGCACAGAGCCAGGAGTCAGCCCTGAGCATCATCAAGTGTGGCCCAAAACACAAAACAAAAAATAGTGGAATCATCTGGGAAGCCAAAAATACGCAGCGGAAATAACATCCCTACTTTGATGTTCACAGCAGCATTATTCACAATAGCCAGAATCTGGAAACAACCAGAGTGCCCTAGAATCGATGACTGGATAAATAAGCTTTGGTACATCTACACAAGGGAATACTATGTAGCTATTAGGAAAAATTAAGTTATAAAATTTGCCTATAAATGGATGGACATGGAGAAGATTATGTTGAGTGAAATTTGCCAGAAGGAGAGAGACAGATACAGAATGACTGCATTTATTTGCATGACATAAATATATACGTACATATGATGATACCAATATCCAAGGTCAAGTGAACCATGGATCAGGAGGTCTTGTCAAAGGTGGAAATTATCACAAGCGTGTGGGAGTCAGAGGCTAGGTAAGACAGAAAATGGAACAGTGTGCTAACAATTGTCGGGGGTACTAATACCAACCTAGAACTGAGCATTAAACGCAGGCAAAAAGATACACATGACAACCCTTTAATGTATGTTCTGTAATCCATAGTCTGGAAGGGAAGGAAAGAAAGAGAGAGAAAGGGAAAGAAGTAAAGAACCTGCCATGGAGGCGGGCTGGGGGAGGAGGGAGGGAACCCGGGACATTGGTGGTGGGAGATGGGCACTGGTGGAGGGATGGGTGCTGGAACACTGTATGACCAAAACCCAAATATGAACTTTTTTAATTGTATATCTTTGTAATTGTGTATCTCACAGTGGTATAATAAGATACTTTAAAAAATAGTGGAATCAAATAAAACTAATGGCGTTACTAATTCCTTGGATACAAAAAGGGATGATCTATTTTGTGCAGAAGTATCAGAAGGTGAGTGATACGTAAAAGATCCTGAACAGGATAATGTGCGCGCCACTGCGTGTGACAAAGGCTAATGCCCGATCAAGACTGAGAAGCGCCACACTCAACGGCAACAGGAAATCAATAACCTATCAAACAAAGGGGAGGAGGCTGGACATTGTTCAGAGGCCAGCAGGCAGTGCCATGCCAGGCCAGGAGATGCCCCTCACACCAACGAGAAACGCCCAGTGCCGGTGCGGGCTCAGGCGCTGCTGCTGGGCACTTCGCCGGCTCATGTGACCCAGCAGTCACAGGACCAGGGACCCACCCCACAGACACAAAACCTCTCCCTGGTATCTTGGGTTCGCTGCCGCCTGTCCAAGCCCGTACACACAGCAGCCTCCCACTCAGCTCCGAGACGAGATCCTGTCCTGCTCCGAGAGGCTCAGGAGAGGGAAAGTGTTGGTAGCGGCAAAGCGGCCAGTGGTCAGTGTAAGCAAAGCCTCAGGCTCTGACCACGGAGTGAGCTCACCGTCAGGGGTGGCGGTGCAGAGAGACCTCGGGAGGAGCTCGAGCCTTAGTGTGGAGGATCAGAAGCCGCACCCAGACGCAGAGCTGCCAACACTGCCCAAGCACGTGACCTCAAATAACAAAGGGTTTCCAAGTCTGGGGCTGATAATATAATAGGATCAGTTTCTCGTGGCTGTGACTCCACAACGGGACAGTTTAAAGAAAGTGTTGCAAGAGCAAACCATCAACGAGTCTTCCAGCGGCAGGCCTTCTCCCGCCCTTCCGAGCCGCCAGGGATGTCTGGACTCGCCTGTCTTCTGTCCGACTACTACATCACGACTCCTGTCTGCTCTGACGTGACTCGCAAACTCCTGCTTGAACCTGGCTAGACTGCACCCAGGTCCAGCTCCAGGCCGAGAGAGCGGGGCCCTTCCCTGGATGAAGGAAAGGGTGGCCGAGGGAAAACCTCATCTGGAACTCAGGACTCGACCTGGCCCGTCTGCACGGCCGACACATGCGCCTGCGATGCCTTTCTGACCTCGCCCCTCAGGACCCTCCTCAACCCCCCCCCACAACACGGGGCTCAAACCAAGGCAGGAAAACCACCTGTCGCTGCCTCAGTCCCCAGTGCTCAGGCCCAGGTACCTTGGAACATACAGGAAACTGGATTCTGACTCGGTTTCCCCGAAACAGGGAGCCAAAGCTAAAAGCTGCACACTGCTGACAGAAGCCATTGTTACACACCGGGGAAGGCTTTCCGTATTGAATCTGCGGAGAGGATGAGGCTTACTTTACTTGCTCTTTCTGTGAGCAGACTCCTGCTGCTCTGCTGCGACATTAAAAAAGAACCAAGACGGCAGAGAGATATACAAGGAGAAAGCTAGTTGTCTTGCACCCAACCTAGTCAGGTTCAAATCCCCCAACACCACAAATGGTTGCCAAAGCACTACCGGGTGACTCCTGAGCACATTAAGTGCTGACTGCCCCGAAGTGTAGCGAAACAGACAAAATAATTAAGCAATTTTGCAGGACACCTAAAAGCCTAGGCCTCTGCATCTGCCCTGGATTGCCTCCTGCGGTCACTTCATAGATAGGGGGATAGTCTAAATGTGGCAGTCTTATCTGACCATGTATTCTGTACTGGCTGGTATAAATATTCTCTCATGCTACCACAATCATCGTGGGACTAGCTAGATCTTAACCAGCATATTTGCCTGGCCACGTTGGATCTCTAAGTAATTAGACCAGAGAGAAATGCTGTTTGCCTCCAAGCAAGCAAGCATGGCTCCCTGATAACTCAAAGGCAACTAAAATACAAAACTACCGTGAAGTAGACGAGACTCTTGTGAAGGCTTGGAGAAATATTTAACTGGCATTAGTATTAGTCTTTGGTACAGAGACATGCCATCTCAGAAACCCCCTTCTCTACCCTATAAAGGCAATTCCAGGCAGATCTTGGCTCAAGACATTAGGTGAGGTGCTGGGAGAAATTACCTGAAGGCATTTGATCCTTCCTGCCAGGGGAAGATATATTTGGCTTATAGCTTCTCCCAGCTCTGCTAGGAGGCTTTTTTTTTTTTTGGCTCTGCACTCAGGAATTACTCCTGGCAGTACTCGGGGACCATATGGGATGCCAGGGATCGAACCCTGGCCGACATGGGCCAGCCGCGTGCAAGGCAAACGCCCTACCCGCTGGGCTATCGCTCCGGCCCCATCTCCTAGGAGGCTTTTAATTAGCTCTGGGTCCTTGTAAACAACCAGATGGTCTCCTGAAGTTGCTACATTCTATAGAACTATTTTCCTGTTTTCATCTCTAGATAGCCCAGCCCAGAATGGGCTGGGCTGGGGAGTTTGGGCGGATTTCTAGCTATAAAAAGAAAGAATCTCTCTCTTTTTCCCCCTTTTGCCATTTTGGCTTCCCTTGGTGTTTTTGCTTCTCCGTCCTCTCCATTTTCTGTTGGGCCTCAACAAGTGGTGGCAGCCATCTTGGCCTACACCTGGCTGGGGCCTAGCTGGGAACCCAGAGTCCGGAGGTTTTCCCTGCTCTTGGATTGTATATTGGATCCTGTGATAGTAAAGCCCTTTTAAAACTGCATCGGATTCCTGAGTCTTCATCCATTCCCCCCGGCCGGAGGTAAAAGGAAACTCGCTTCCCGACACTGTTGGGGACCCCGCGGCACTCCCGACAAAGCAATATTTAATAAGAGGCCAGAGATATAGTTAAGAAGGAGGCACTTGCCTTACATGTAGCAGACCTGGGTTCGATCCCGGCACCACTGGGATCACTGAGCACAGAGTCAGGAGTCAGCTCTGACACCTCTGGGTGTGGCCCCAACCCCACAAGAATAAACTAAATAGAAAGAAACACCGAGCGGTACCTTGCTAATTTCACCTGCACCTTACTTCTCTATAGCTACACATGTGCGCACACCATTGAGAAAGGTGGGCGGTGCGGCCAGGCAGGCTGGGCAGAGCAGGAAGGGCAGAGCTTGCAGCTGGTCCCCACGACCGAGACACAGCAGAGACATGGACCTGCAGTGTCCTCAAATTCCTGACCTCCGGCATTATGCTCAGTGGGAATCAGAAGCCAAGAGCAGGGAGTAACAGCTGAGAGCTGCGACTCCCCAGGACACAACACGGGGAGTGCTGCGCATGGGTGATGCCACTGTGTGCCATGTGGTGCAGGCGGGGCCCACTGTGTGCCATGCTGGGCTCAGGCGATGCCACTGTGTGCCATGTGGTGCAGGCGGGGCCCACTGTGTGCCATGCTGGGCTCAGACGATGCCACTGTGTGCCGTGTGGTGTAGGTGGTGCCCACTGTGTGCCATGCTGGGCTCAGGCGATGCCACTGTGTGCCGCGTGGTGTAGGCGGTGCCCACTGTGTGCCATGCTGGGCTCAGGCGATGCCACTGTGTGCCATGCTGGGCTCAGGCAATGCCACTGTGCCATGTAGTGCAGGCAATGCCCTCTGTGTGCCATGCTGGGTTCACGTGATGCTGCTGTGTGCTGTGTGGTGTGGGCAGTGCCCACTGTATGCCATGCTGGGCTCAGGCGATGCCACTGTGTGCCGTGGTGTGGCGGTGTCTACTGTGTGCATGCTGGGCTCAGGCGATGCCACATGCTGGGCTCAGGTGATGCTGCTGTATACTGTGTAGTGTAGGCAGTGCCCACGGTGTGCCATGCTGGGCTCAGATGATGCCACTGTGCCCCGAGTGCAGGTAATGCCACTGTGTGCCATGTGGTGCATGCGTGTCCGCTATCTCTCAAAGGCTCTGGGGCGCTGACAGAGGTGCCACACATCGTGGACCGCTGTGCCTCCCGCGAACACCACGGCCTGGGGCACCGGAGTTGAGTAGGACTGCTTGGCACCATTTGCTCTTGCTGTAATATATTGCACTTTGTAGGCAGACACACGCTTCAGAGACCCCCACAATCATGTGTGGAGCAAGTGTAAAAGTGGGGATGGCAGCTCTTAAGGCTCCACTGCGGCCCTCTGCCGTCTATCACCAGCAGGCGGCCCACAAGGGCAGCGCCACACCCTCCAGGTGCTCTCCTTTCCGTCCTCGAAGCAGAACTGTGCTTCTGAAAAGCAAAGTATGGACCCAAGAGAAACCTTACTCGGTAAGGACAAACTTGGCTTTGTTTCTCTCTGAAACGTCTTTCTTAAACATAGTCCATTTGGTGCATTAACATTGTTCAGTTCTCAGAATTTCCTGTGTTGGGGAATGTAACTAGGCTTGTTTTCAGTCTATGAACAATTTTAGAATATTAGATGAGCAAAGATAACTGAAAGTCAATTACCGTCTGAATGCAGTAACACGAAGAATGAATTACAGATGTAATTTACCCCTCGCAAGCTGATCCTAAATAGTGATTATGTCCGGGCTTGTGCAGAAAATTGAAAATGATAGAAAAGCTTTTCTAACTTTAATTTTCCATGTTTTACTTTATGTAATTCACTGTCAACTACGAACAAGCAGACGCGGTCTCACCTCTCAGGGTGAGGGACAGGAAACACCGGCCGCACACTCTGGTGGAGGCTAGGGTAGGAGGTGATGGCCCAGAACACAGGACACTGGACACCAGGGCCTGCCATGGCTCCAGAGCAAGGACAGGAAAAGCTGCTTTAGGTAGACTCGGGAGTATCTGAGTACAGCGTCCCTGGACCCCCAGCTGAGCCTGTGATCCGAGATCGGGAGGTGTCCCTGTGCCCTCAGCTGAGCCTGTGATCGAGCAAAAAATGCAAGTGGAACCCAGAGACCAAGAAGGCCAGGAGCAGCAGTGAGCCCAGGGTCCTGATTCCCATCTTCCCAGGGGTCCTACTGGCCGCTTCCCAGCCAGGTCACAAAGTGAAATGAAAGGCTGTATGAGAGAGGCATCAGGCAGTCCCTTCTGACTGCTGACCCCTGACCTCTCATTCTTGCTGAGGGGTCCCACGAGTGCTCCAGCATGGCACCTACATGCTTGCCTGATCCAGGATGTGAAGTTCCAAATTTTACACGAGTTCCCAAGTGCTCCCCCTACCTGCTCCGAGTGCTCCCACACCTGCTCCCTGAAGGGGCCTCAATCCTGGGTCCTTAAGTGCACTCTATATTCGGTCTCAGCTCTGATACTCCCGATGCTTTAGGGTACTGGGATACTCAGATATGTCCCATACTCTAGGAGCTGGGATACGCCTCATACTACAGACGTTCTGGGGACTGATACTACCAATGCTCCAAAGAGCTGCGATACTCAACCCACCCAGTACCCTGTACTAATACCCAGACACTCCCCGTGATCTGGGGACTGATACTCAGATTCTTCCAGTATCACTTATATCACTTGCCTTCCCGTGGTTCATCGATTTGCTCGAGCGGGCACCAGTAACCTGTTGCAAGCATGTGTACCCCAGGGGCATTTGCTTGCTCTAAGAACAGGAAAAGCCTCAAACCATTCTTTCATAGGAATGAGGTCCATGACTGTTACTGGTTTTTGGCATATCAAATAAAACACGGGTAGCTTGCCAGGCTCTACCATGGTGGTATACTCTCAGTAGAAGGCTCTCATCTCGAGCATCTTGTGATGAACCTCAACGGGAAAGATCAGGTTTTCTCTTGGGTGAAGAAGCTCTGAGGAGCTGTGGAGTCTGGATATAGAAAATGACTGACCTCATGGTGTGGGGGTTCCTCTGGCTTCCTGCTAGGCTCACTGGGATGACGGGTCACATCTAGAACCTGCCTAGTACTGTATACAGTGTATAAATGTGAAAGATCCTGGGAAGGACCTGATCCTAACATCTAGTATTAGGCAAGATTGTCGCGCCGCAGAGCAGCCACGTGCCAACGGAGCTGTGGATCTGGTATGTCTCTTCCGGGTAGCTGGCGTGGAGGTGGAGGAAAGGGGCGGAGGAGCCCAAGTCCCTACTCCAAGTCCCTCCAGTGTGGCCCCTGCCCTGCATGTGTGAGCAAACCCTTGGAGCGATGGTGGACTTGGCCAGGGGCTGGCTGAGCCCTTACCAACCACCAGAGGTCAGCTCCATGGGTTGCTTCCCACAGATACCTCCAGTGCTCTGGGGACTGATACTCAAGATACGCCCAGGGCCCTGGGGACTGATACTCAGATACACCCAGGGCCCAGGGACTGATACTCAGATACTCCCAGAGCCCGGGGACTGATACTCAGTTACTCCCAGAGCCCGGGGATACTCCCAATGCTCCAGGAACTGATCCTCTGTACTCCCAACACTCTGGGCATCTGTGATGAGACACACCTGATCCTTGGTGTCACAGAGCCAAGACTCAGCAAGTGCAGTCACTGATAAAGGGAGAGGAGATGTCTGGGAAAGTCAGGGACACATCAGTCCCGCCCCAGCCAGGAGTAGGACAGCAACACCCCATTTCTCTCTCCTCCACTGACAGCGTCCATCTCTGGGGAGCACCGAGCAGCTCCCAGACCTGGGACTCTCCCTCAGGGCCTGCCGATGCCCCCTTCCCACTTGCTCTTGGCGAAGATGGGTTCCAGAGCAGAAAGACTCCCACATACAGGAGGACACCAGCATTCTGGGTCAGCGGCACGACTGAGCGGAAGGTGGTCTTGTCCATCAGGCATAAAGGCCATACTTCCATGGGTGCTGGGATGCACCCACCTGTCTATGGGACAGTCACTGCAATAGGGAGGCTGGGAATGTGGCTTTACTAGAGGGAGCTGCCAAGTGGCAAGACAGAGACCCCACAGAGGTCACAGAACTTGGTGCTACATGCCAACTGCTCTATGCTGTGAGTTGACACGGTTACCACACCATCGACCTCACTGCTGACTTGAAACACAGGAATTCCTTTTGAGAAGTCACTGTCTCAGGCCCTTGCAGGCGGCAAACTGCCTTAGGTACTTATATGCATCTTCAAACCCTTTATATTTATTCTCCTTTAAAAGCAGCTTTTCTGTGCTCGTTCACCGTTCCTTCACATGTGGTGCTGGGGGTCGAACCCGGGCACTAGCAGGGAAGCTGTGTGGCGGCTGAGCGGCGGGGCCACTGCTGCCTGCTCCACCCTGTTGTCTGTGCAAGGGGAAGCAACGGCTTCAGTGGGGCGGGACCCCGGGACTTTGGCGACTGAAGTGGAGAGGGGCTCCCCAAGAGGCAGGTGAGGGCTGAGCACGGGCCTCAGAACCAAGGTCAGGGTCCCCCCTCCCCCCACACCCAAGTGCTCTTCAGGCCGTTTTCTGGGGAGAGAGTGGAGCGCCCCACGCTCACGCTTGACTCTGCCATCCTCACCAGACTACAATTCCCAGCCACCCTTGCCTACACCTACAGCCCCGACATACTGCTGGTGGGACGGAGAGGGGCCTCTGTTACAGGGCCGAATGGCCCGGGCCGTGGTCCCCCTACCTTTTCTGCTCCCTGCAGTGCGGGCAGGATGGCTGTTAGCAGAGTAGCTGTTAGCTAAACGCTTCTGAAATCGGAGGCCAAGTGCTCAGGGGAGCTCAGGGTGCAGAAGCCCAGGTACCGGGGGATCCCGCAGTCTGGCCGTGGGACGGGAGCCTGAGTGTGCGCATACCCCGGGCAGGGCAGCAGCATCCCTGAGGCTGAGAGCCGGGCTCCAGGGAATGAGGATCAGGTGGCCGGAAGTGGGGGAGGGACACCTCTGCAGGGTGCCGGGAAGCTCCCAGCTGCCCACGGGTACCTGTCCACTGGGCTCAGAAACTCTCTATCCGATACCCAGCAGCTCTCAGAGCCACGGGTGCATGGATGGAAGGCAGCCTGGTTTCCTGAGTCTCCACACAAGACCACGAGACGCTCTCACCGGCATCCGTCCCACTGCCCTCGCAGTCTGCTCCAACTGCTCTGCCCGTGCTCCTGGCCCGCCTCTCTCACAGCTCTTCCTAAGCTTCCCCGCAGCAACCACCCCTGCTGCTACCAAGGCCAGCCTTTGGGGGCCCCCCTCCGCATCTGGGCTGTTCCCACAGAAAACAGTTCTCCTATCCGAAAGGGTGGGACATGTTTCTGCTCAAGTAAACATGAGCCAAAGGAGGATCGGCCTTCAGAGCTGCCTCATCTCCGGAGGGCTGCCAACGTCTGAGTATGGGCCCGAGGGCCAGCTCGGCTTCTCAGGAGGGAGGGGAGAGAAGCTGGGCATAGCGGGTTCCCCCCCAAACTCCAGAGGGAAGCATGTGGGCACAGCCCAGGGCCACAGGAGCGGGTCTGGCTGGACCCTGACAGTGCCTCCAGCCCATCCAGCACAGCATTCAGAGAAAGAGGGGAAAGAAGCTGCGGCAGACAGCAACCCGGCCTCTGCATGTATGGGGGCTGCAGTCAACCCGGCCTCTGCACGTGTGGGGGCTGCGGTCAACCCGGCCTCTGCACGTGTGGGGGCTGCGGTCAACCCAGCCTCTGCACGTGTGGGGCTGCGGTCAACCCGGCCTCTGCATGCGTGTGGGGGCTGCGGTCAACCTG
Source organism: Cryptotis parvus (assembly GCA_021461705.1). NCBI lineage: Eukaryota > Metazoa > Chordata > Mammalia > Eulipotyphla > Soricidae > Cryptotis > Cryptotis parvus. The sequence goes on along the minus strand of JAJIBD010003906.1, from coordinate 19,653 downwards.
GCCTCTGCATGCGTGTGGGGGCTGCGGTCAACCCGGCCTCTGCGGCGTGTGGGGGGCTGCGGTCAACCCGGCCTCTGCATGTGTGTGGGGGCTGCGGTCAACCTGGCCTCTGCATGTGTGTGGGGGCTGCGGTCAACCCTGGCCTCTGCATGCGTGTGGGGGCTGTGGTCAACCCGGCCTCTGCATGCGTGTGGATCCTGAGGTCTGAACCCAGAGCCATGCTACTGGGGACCTGCAGAATCTTGCTGGGCCCAAACAAGGCTTTTCTAAGGGGCATCATTGAAGGTCTGGGGAAGAACGATGGGGTCAGCAGCCAGGAAGTGACCTCAGGGGACAGCTGACGGCAACAGAGCTGGGAGTGGGCTCTCTTCTTCTGCTTCTCAGCAGCTCACACTGGCTGTGTGCAGACCCCAGTGGACACAGTGAGGCAGTGATGGACAGGCCAGACTCAGGACTGTTACACAGGAACGTACCAGCAGGCACCTACTGGTGTCACACAGGAGAACACCAGCAGGCACCCACAGGCAAGAGCGAGTCCACCCTGGTGAGGTCCGGCCCCACAAGGCTGCCGCCAAACACGTAGGTGCACGGGGGCTCCCTGCTGTCCCACGCCAGCCACGGCAGGTAGGGGCTGAGACCCACAGCCAGGGCCCTGGGACCCACCACACACACCTCCTGGGACACCAGCCTGTCGCCATCAGGAGCCACCCTGTCCACCCATGGCCAGACCCCTGCCCCATCCCCACCCAGAGCTGCTCCTGGCCTATCTCTGGACATGTCCCACCCGTGCTGTCCTCTGAGGTTCTTGTTACTCTCCCACAGCCCAGTGAGCAGTGGGGACGCCAGCTGTGTGTCTGTGGCAAAGTCCCTGGACAAAAATGGGCTCCCAGCTCCTGGGGAAGCCTGGGTTCGGGGTCTGATAAAGTCTTTGAACGAGACATGGACATTGGTCGGGGGGTCTACAGGTAGCCTGGGACCCCCTTCCCCTAAGATCACACAGAACTGCTGAACAGTGACCGGGCAGCACCCGTAATGCACTCTGCAGCCGCCTATCACCGGTGCTGAGCCCAGGCTGTGACAGTGCCTGCAGGACGGGGCAGCGGTCACTCAGGGCCACTGCTCTTCCGGCTTCGAACACAGGCCGCCAACGGGCCACGGTGCCTCTCTTTGGCTTTGCTTTCTCAGGCCTGGAAACTCTTTCACAGCCCCTTAAAACCATGCTTCAGCATGTGCAGAATCTCTAGGCAGTGCTCAAGCCTGGATCTGGAGCAGCATAACATTCCCTGATGCCCTTGGACCCAGCAAACGAAGACCCTGAGCACGCCGAGCTCTGTGCTGACGTCCACGCCTGCACTCAGATCGCAGGCTCTCTGATATCGCTGCCCTTTTACGTGTCCCTCACAGTCACACCCTGCGCCAGCTACAGGGGCAAAACTTCTGCATTTTCACCTGGGAAATTCAATCTCATGGTGCAAGCCTTAAAATCGCCAACATGCACTTAAAGAGTTACCAGCAGCATCTTGCTGGCCACTTCAGTCACTTGCTGCTGGGTTTCGCAGCAAGATCAGTGAAATGGGTCCCGTTTGCCCAGCACAAGTCGGCGGCAAGCCCTGCCGGCCAGTGGGCATGGGGCTAGCGTCTGAGGCAGCAGCTGAAGGGCACAGCCATTTCACAGTCCGCGCCCAGGGCAGCCTCTGCCTTCCCACGCACTAAAAATAGTTTCCTGCACAGCTGCCTCCGTGCCATGCTCCGGCCCAGGCAGCATCAACGGGGACCCGCAGCCAGAGACACTCATTGCTCCAGCACAGGATATCCTGCACGGCTGAACTCCCTCACTCTCTTATGGGCAGCGCACACACACACACACACACACACGCACGCACACAGGCACACGCATACACATGCGCAAACATAGATACACATACATGCATATACATGCACACACATTTACATATACACAAACATGTGCACATATATGCACACACAAGCACACACATTTATACATGCAGACATACATGCGCAAACATACATGCGCACAAACATGTACACACATGCATTCACGTAACACTGCAGATATGCACACATGCATGCACACATAAATGCCTGCACACAAATATATATATACAGACACTCACATGTACACATATGCAAACACATACACATACACAAACATGCATATACACACAAATACATACACACATAACACACATACATTCACATATGCACACAAACACGCACATGTGCAGATAACACACATATGCACACATACACATATAAACACAAACATGACAAGCACACACATACACATGCAGTCACGCAAATATGCATATACATGCACAAACACATGCACAGGCACATATGCAAACATGCACACATGTGCATTCACACATACACACACTCACATATGCGTGTACACATGCACAAGCAGTACACATACAAATACAAGCACACTCACATACACTCATTCACACACTCACGAATATGCACACTAATATGCACATATACACATGCTCACACATAAGCACACACATGCACGTACATTCACATGTACACACAAGCACACAATTGCACACTCATACACATGTGCATACACTGACACACATGCACTCACATGCATACGCAAGCGTGCAAACACAAGCATGCACACGTAAGCATGCACACACATGTTCACACAAGTGCACAATGCAGCCAGACACATGTATGCACATTCATGCATACATATACATGTGCATACACATGTACAGACATGAATATACGCACACACATGCTCACACATGCAGGTATATGTACACAGACACACTCACATGTATACACGTGTACGCACATACAGGCATGAATGTGCACATATGTATCTGAGCAGACCTGTGTGTACACGTGCATATGAGCACACATGCATGTACACACGCACACATGGGCTCAGATTCCTGTCACAGAACCCCAGGTCTCGGAACCCCAGGCAAGAGTCAGGTGTCGGCGCCATCTGCAAACGTGTTTCTGATTTCTGCAGCAAAAAGGGTGCGATCCCCAGCACGTCCTGACACGGGATGGCTGGCACTTGTGCCCTCATCCGAAACGACATGGCTGAATGACACTCCAACCCCTAAGGACAGACTTGGCAGAGTGGCCGCCTGCCGGGCACGACAGTGTGACAGTGCCGGGGTGAGGCTCATGTGCAAACCGAGCACTATCGGGTTCCGAACACCGCGAACCGAAGCTCGCTTCTCTTTCAAACAGACGAGAGGGCAGAGCGTGCACCAGCAGCAGCCCGGACTGCCTGAATCAGACACGACTGTGACAAGCCAGGGGCCAACTTCACACAGGGCTGTGCGAGGACACGGAGGGCAGCAGCGACAGATACTGAGGCGGAAAAATAGCAACCGGCTACTTGTTGCACAAGGGCCCCAAAGGCAGCTCTGTCCCCACCGGTCACCTTCCCAATCAGGCACCACATGGACGGGGCAGGGGTCTACCAGCAAGAGGCTCCACCCACCACCTCCGCCGGGCTGGGTCCTCACTGCCTGGAGTGCAGGGAGAAGCGGCACCACTGACGCCCAGCACAACTCCGGCCCGTCTCCACCAATGCAGACAACAGGGTTCTGGGGCAAACCTTGGGCCAAGCAAGCCACCCTGTGGGGCCAGGAGCAAGAAAGGAAAGCGGGAAGCTGGAGACGACCGAGGGTTCTCCAGCAAAGCGTCAACTGTGGAGTGCCCAGGACAGCACAGCCCGCGCACCAAGTGCGGCTGCCTGGCACGTTCCACAGCCGCCCCACAGGGCCGCCTGCCTGCCCCAGCACACCTGTCACCCCCACACAACACCGGCTCTGGGACCTCAGCGCCTGCAAATGTCCAGGCCGAGGGGGCAACCCTTGGACCTGCAAGCTGGACATTCCAGCTTTCACACAACCCCTGACCCCGCCCACCACCCAGCAGAACAGCCAGCCCCCAACAGAAAAGTCGCTAAGTCCCTTCACATCAGAACCGGAAAAGCTCTAAAAATAAAACCCCTGACCAGGAGCACAGTAGGGCTTCGTCTCTGGACAAACCCACAGCCGCACTCCCTGAGCACACGGCGCGACGGAGGCACTGAGCTACCCCAGAGGCGCTTCCCACGCGGGCACGGCTGCCAGAATCACGATTCTGACACATGCCCAGGAAGGCAAAGGCCGTGCTCCAGGCCGCCACGGGCAGAGGCTGAGCCGGGCCACCCGCACCCGTACTGGTGCCTACAGAGCCACAGCAGACCAGGGGTGAACCACAACCATCTACGCTGCCTCTGGGGAGCACCGGACGCGGGCACCAGGCGGCAGATGCATCCCACAACTCCCCAGAGAGGCCCAGCCTGACCTCCCTGCACACGCCAGCCCCACCAGGCCACAGCCCACCCGCCTCCTTCCACCAGCACCGTCCAAAGCGCAAAGTCTTTACTCACTTTCAGCGAGTCAAAGCAGGCGATCACGCGTCCGTTCTCCACTTGGCAGCTCTTGGCAGGGTGCGCAAATTTACATTCTGTGTCTGGCGCGAGCAGGTTCCCCTCTGGAACTCCCTACAGACCTCCAGAGTCAGCCACTTGGTGTCCCGGATCGGGGTGACGCTGACGGCCATGTTTACGGTTTACAGGTAGTTAAACGTTTCTGTGAAACCAACAGATCCAGCCCCTCCAAAACAAAAACAAAAAAGTCCAAAACAAAACCAAAAACCAAAAACCAAAAACACAGCAACCACCACCAGGGGAAAAGGGAAAAAAAAGAAAAAGGGAAAAATGGAACTGATCCAAGTGTGAAATGGGGGGCGCTCAGTGGCACTCAAACGTCCCCTCCCGTCTCCAAAGTACCCAGGAAGCCGCTGTGTCGTCACATCAAGGAAAAGTTCCCACCAGACATTCACAGCACCCAAGTGCTCGCTCAAAGGGGATTTGGTTCTGAGAGAAAGACTGCAAGGGGTGGGAAGCAGAGTCGGGCGGCACGCGCCTGGGGCCCTGGGAAGCCCCTGCCCACTGCCTATTCGCAGCCCAGAACGCAAGCATGAAAACGCGGCAGAACTGACAACGGATTTCCAAGCTGCTTTCAGCACAGTTGTCTGACAGGGAAGCTCCGGGCAGCTGAGTTTGCAATGGAGTTTGGTGGTGCGGTTGGTATTGATTAGCTTGGTGGTGCGATCGGTATTGATTAGTTTGGCATAGATGCAGCAGTTTAGAGCAAAATCAAGAAAATGATTTTTTTTCCTCCTTGATTTCCTGGCAGAAGGTGTCTCACTTTTCAGCAAACTTTTCTTTGAGAACTAAAGCAGCCTAGGCAATGCCAGCAGCTCAGCGCCTCTCCAGATTGCAAGTAGAAACGGGCGCCTGGGCTATGCCGGCGGGCGGCTGGGCTCGTCCTCGTCTAGCTGGCAGCAAGCAAGGCAAAAGCAGAGACTGCTCTAGAAGCGGGTCCAAGCAGCAGAGACGTCAGGGAAAGGCACTTCTCAGTACCAACCTGTAGAGAGAAGAGATAGGTGACGGTTTACTACGCAGCAATCGTGTGCAACAGCCCCGCACACACTCGCGCGCAAGCACGCACACGCGCACACACACACAATACTCACAGTCCGGCATATTGCTGCCAGCCATCGTAGATTTATTAAAAAGGGGCCGCTTCCTGTGGCGGAGCGAGGCATGGCAGAGACAGCCAATCACAAGGAGTGTTGCAGCAACATTCTGGGCAGTCGGCCAATCGTGGGGGCCGTCTTATGAAAGGTCAGGCCTGTCAGACCTTCATTACTATGCTCTGAGCACAGAAAACGTCCATCAGATGGGACTGCTCCCACCACGGGGGACGAGCATGTAGGTTTTGAATTTACCCGACATGCAGCGAGTGGACTGAACCATGGCCGGCTCCAACCCCCGGCGCCTGGCCGCCCTGCTCCTGACCGGTCCCCAGGCCGGGCTGAAAACTGCAGCTGTCTTCCTGCCAGGGCCTCTGGCTGCAGCCACCCCCGCCCGCCCGACGCAGACACGTGAGCAGAGGAAGGGGTGTAGACAAATGGTACGTTCTCCTGACCTATCCGATTCACTTCCTCCGGCCTCGGGCTGCGGCAGTGGTGGAGGTGGCGGCTCCCGGGCCTCCTGTCCCACCCGCAGACACTGTCAACAGAGCCGGCAGCCTGGGACAAAAGCTCCCTTTCTCCCTTCCCGGCGCAGACACTGCAAATAAGGAGCTCAGTGTGGCAGCCGCAGATCTGGAAGGGGCTCAGGGAAGCAACGTGGAGCGTGAGGAGCGTCTGATTGGCCGGGCCCGCCAGAGCCGCCTCCCTGGTGGGGCGGCCCGAGCACAGCAGCACCCAGGCCCTGTGGCTCCGGCACTTTGCCCCTGTGGCTCCGGCACTTTGCCCCTGACTCCTGACCTGGCTCGGCCAGGACTGAGAGACTGGGGAAATGCTCAGGGCTTACTCTGCCTCAAGAATACGGTCAGCAAAGGAAAGGGCTGGAATCCCTGAAGACATTCATCAGCAGGACACCAGGGCTGTGAGGAAAACTCCGCTTTGGGCTCAGGGGCCCCACGTTTCTCCTACACACTTACACACCAGCCACAGGCTCTCCACGTTTTCTAGGAAGACAACCTGGGACGAGGGCGGAACCAGCTCACCCGAGGCTCGGCCTGCAGGGAACCGGGAACCACCCTCACATGCCCTCAGCCCCGAGGCTCGGTCTGCACCCAGGAACTGGGAACTGGGCTCACACACCCAGAGTCCCCCGACGCAGAAGTCCACATGGCCCTCCCCAGCCCTTACATGGCTCCTCTCCAGAACCCACACACCCAGCCTGGACAGATCCAAGGCAGACGCTGGACAGTCCCTAAATCAGGACAGAGAACCCCCGTGCTTGGTCCCAGGGAAACATTCCCCAGCCTTGGCTGGAAGTCTGGGAAGGGGCCCATGGAAGGCAGTGACAGTCCGGAAGGGCGACCACGGAAGCTCACTCGTGGCGAGGCCTGAACTCAGCTGCAAACCACTGTCTAGACGTGCGGGCGCTTCGCTTCTGGAGACTCAGGCCCAGCCTCCACGTCTCAGACGCTCACTGTGGGGTCCTGCCGGCTCCGTTCTGTTGGAACAACTCGTTTCCTTTAAAGACGCTCACCAAAAAGGGAGTCAGAGGTGTCCAGGGGGTGCGAGGAACACCTGGCACCAGGGCAGAGCCGGCTGGAAAGTGCCAGGGCCCCGTGCGGGACAGACGGGCAGGCAAGTCCCCACCACAAAGTCCACTGCAAGAGGACTGGGCTTGGGGCATTCAGAGTTTACCGGGCTGGGGGGGCCTGAGCGACGGCACAAGGCCTAAGCTATTCACCTTGCGCGGCCAACCAGGGCTCCGTCTCGGGCACTGCAGAGGCGCCCAGTTCCGCCAGGAGCCAGCCCCTGAGCACTGCCGGTGTGAACCCAATTTGACACCCCAAAATCATAAAACAAAAGGTTTTGCATGACTTGGGTGAATCCTGATCCCCAAAGCAAAGCCCCCCAACATGCAGATGTCTGTGCTCAGGGACCATCAAAGATCTGTGGGGTGACAGCCCACAGGGAAATTCTCATTAGGTTTGTAGGTATGTTTTTGAAGCTGTTCGTGCAGGTCAGCTGGTTCTCGGGCACACTTCTGTTATTATAATAAATGTCTAAAAGGCACGGGCGGTCTGGGAAGCCTAAGTGTTACAGCAACAACCAAACTCTCTAAAGCTGCAGACCGTGAGGGGCCCCAGCCAAGCATGGCCAGTGTCCAGTGTCCAGCCAGCAGGCAGGGATGATCAGGGATCAGGCTCGGCACCACAAGCCGTAACTGCAAGGAGCTTTGGGCTGGACACCGGCTGGCACATGGGAGAGAGGGTACCCTGACGCTGTGCGCCTCACCCTCCATATACAGGGGCCACCGCTCAGGCCAGCAGCCAAGCACGTGTGTCCCCCTCCCCTGCCCCGGAGGCCAGGCTGTGTATATGGAAGCGGGGGGCAGAGGCTGGGTCTGTCCACCCACTCACAGGCCATGCCTCTGCGCCAGGCTGGCAACTGTCCACCCATGGGCCGCTCCCCTAGACCAGGCTGGGGACGGTCTACCCATTCACAGGCCGCTCCCCTGGACCAGGCGACAGAATCCGGCCATCCACGGCTGCTCCCCTACACCTGGGACTGCTGACTCCCTGGGGATCTTTGCTGCGTGCAGCCCTCGGAAGAGGAGGATGGTCTTGTGGCCAGGGCCATCCCAGCACGGAGTTGGGGCCCCACCTTCCAGTGCCCCATCCCAGCAGAACCTCCCTGCATGAAGGGAGTGACCGATGTGTCCTCTGCTCTGCAGGAACCAGGGCCGTGAGCTGCCCACCCCATCCAGACCACATCAGCCCAGCTCTGCCTGGTCAGCTCACACTGACATCACAGTTCACCGGAACAGAATCAGTTCACAAGGGCAGAATCAGCGGAGCAGGAACATGCTCTGCAGCTCCAGGGCTGAAACACTGAACCGCAGCATCCTGCAGAAGAGACACCTCAGCATCCCGACAGAAGAGACGGCTCTACCCATGTGCCGGGAGCCCTGGGTGCGACAGGCCAGCAGCGAAGGTCCAAAGTCCTTCTCATTCCCCATCTCTGAGGCCCTTACAGACAGAAGAGCCTTGAGCTCCCGAAGGACTGCAGCAGAGTGCTCTGGCCTCCTGATGTGAGCAAGGGGCGCAGGCGAAGTCAGAAGGCCCCAGAGGCACAGCGCTGAAATCTTGGGCTGTGGATGGCCATGGCCAATCCTTCCAGGGCTGTCCACACACACACACACACACGCACACACGCACACACACACACAACGCACACACCCAAACACACACGCACACACGCACACACACACACACACACACACACACACACACACACACACACACACACACACACACACACACACACACACACACACACACACACACACACACACACACACACACACGGCCAGGAGTCCACACAAATCTCCGCGGGTCACCTGCGTCTGTTCCAGCTCCACAGTCAGAGGGTGCCAGACCACTAGCAAAGAAATGGGACACTTTTCTGAACTGGCCAAAATGCACAGCATGTTTCCAGTGGGACTAGATCTCGGTCGTCCCATTTTACAGAACTTCTGGAAATTCAGTGTAACTATTAATCTCTACATCTGAGTCCAGATACTCAATCCTAACAGATAAGTCTTGAATTTCCAAACATCTAATTTAGGGCTGGAGAGATAGCACAGGAGTTAAGGCACTTGTCATGCAAGCAGCCACCCAGGGGCACCACGCATGGTCATCTGGGTCCCACCAAGAGTGATCTCTCTGAGCACAGAGCCAGGAGTCAGCCCTTAACATAGTGCCAGGAGAGACCAGGAGTCAGCCCTGAGCACAGAGCCAGGAGTCAGCCCCTGAGCACTGCCAGGAGTGATCCTTGAGCACAGAGCCAGGAGTCAGCCCCGAGCACTGCCAGGTGTGCCCCAAAACAAAGTAAATAAGTAAAAGTCGCCACAGGGCCAGGCATAGCCCAGAGGGCGCTGCATCTGACATGCACTCTCCCGACCACACGGTCTTGAGCACTAAGAGCCAGGAGGAAGTCCCACGCACTACTGTATGGCCCAAAAGCCAAAAATAAATAAAATGCAACGTAACAATCACCTCAATGCCAGAAATTTGCTGTCTTGTTTCTATTCAAGATCAATGAACATGAGGCCAAATCACTATTCACCACAATGAGGAAAGGACGCACTATCTCAGTAGCCACACTGCAGGGCTGACCCTGACCCAAGAACTTCTCATGACACACAAACACACACATTCCCTCATTGCTGTTCAATCAGCAAAAGTTCCTGTATGTCCCAAAAAGTGCATGTACCACAGACAAGAACGACATTCAGCCACAAAAGCGCCACCAGCTGCCACAGGAAACTTCCACTGATTTACACAGTGTTGACCTGAAACATCTCTTTCAAACAATCTCAAAACATCCTCTTGACAGAAGTCCTACATCAACAAAATCTATTCCTGTGACAAAAAACACTGAAATTTCTTCACAGCAATTTGGTCTTTTGAAAAATGAATCACAAATTCACATATGCTCAGTGGGAATAAAAAGTGATTTCCACTGAGAGGGTTAAGACCCAGCTACCTCTACCTGTTTTAAAGGAAACACACATCCAAATTCATTATTTATAAACCCCAGATCCCAAGTGCCTGCTGGGCATGGTTCCATTAACTCAGCTCGAGATCCAGGTCTGGGACACAGAGCCCCATATGCTGACATCACCACGACTATGCAATGCTGCAGAGCTGACATCACCACAGAGAATCTCTAACGCTCCTAAGCTGACATCACCACAGCAACTGTGATGCTCCCGAGCTGACATCACCACAGCAACTCTCTAACGCTCCTGAGCTGACATCACCACAGCAACTGTAATGCTCCCGAGCTGACATCATCACAGCAACTCTCTAACACTCCTAAGCTGACATCATCACAGCAACTAATGCTCCCAAGCTGACATCATCACAGCAACTCTATATTGCTCCCAAGCTGACATCACCTCAACAACTGTAATGCTCCGGAGCTGACATGACCACAGCACAGCGACTCTCTAATGCTCCTGAGCTGACACCACAGCAACTCTCTAATGCTCCTGAGCTGACACCACAGCAACTCTCTAATGCTCCTGAGCTGACATCACCACAGCGACTGTAATGCTCTCGAGCCGACATCACCACAGCGACTGTAATGCTCAAGCTGACATCACCACAGCAACTCTCTAATGCTCCCGAGCTGACATCACCACAGCGACTCTCTAATGCTCCCGAGCTGACATCACCACAGCGACTCTCTAATGCTCCCGAGCTGACATCACCACAGCGACTCTCTAAACTGACAACAACTCTAATGCTCCCGAGCTGACATCACCACAGCGACTCTCTAATGCTCCTGAGCTGACATCACCACAGCGACTTTCTCCTAATGCTCCTGAGCTGACAGCACCACAGCAACTCTCTAATGCTCCTGAGCTGACACCACAGCAACTCTCTAATGCTCCTGAGCTGACATCACCACAGCGACTCTCTAATGCTCCTGAGCTGACATCACCACAGCGACTTTCTAATGCTCCCGAGCTGACATCACCACAGCGACTTTCTAATGCTCCCGAGCTGACATCACCACAGCGACTCCGAATGCTCCTGAGCTGACATCACTGTAGTGACTACCGAGTGACTGTCCAGTGCTCCAGTGATCCACTACACTCTGCAGAGCAGAGCACGTCATGAGGCAGCAATCCATGGAAGGGCAAATGAGCTGTTTGTCCTGAACTCAGCATCTCACAGAAGGGCTCATTCCTGGGGCTGGGCAGGAGCACTTCAGAGCCACACAGATCTGAACACTGAGTCACTGAACAAGAGTCTGTGCTGGCCACGACCAAGGAGCATCTCGAGTGGACCATCGGCCACACTGGGTCTTGGCTCTCCTCCCGACTCTCAGGTGCGGAAAGGACTGTAACCGGGCCCCCCGGGAGGGGACTTGTGGTCCTAGTTCTATCTCCGGGTCACCAGCTGAGGTGTCCTCATAATAACACACCCAGGGGTCACTCACTTGCTGGTGTTCTCAAGTGACTCCCTGAGCTTACATGGCCCCACTACTCTAGGCTGGAATTGAATACAAAAGTACCCTTAAATGGATGGTTTAATAATGCAAATTCTTTAACATAAGCGTAGGCAGATATTAACTCTTAGCTAGAAAAAACTCTCAAAAATGTTTATCAATAGATACTTCTGCAAAATGAATAATGTGCTTTAGCATGTGTAAGTTAATTAAGTCTGCACAGGTCTCTGAAAGATACTACCTGTGAATCTAGACGTACATTTCTATTGTACAGGTGTGACAGTTTTCTCTACAAATAGAACTTAAATCCTTGTATTTCTATTGTGCTAAATATTTTCTACTGTTAGTCGATATATGGCAGGTAATCAATGGAGGCATTTGTAAAACCTGTTTTTCACTCCTGTTAGTTGTGGGGGAAAGTGGATTCCCCCTCCTAAAACAACTACAATACTGGTCTTTATAATCATCTGCCAAAGAACAAGCGTCCTAAGTCTGAACCAACGTCAGGATTTGAAGAGTCTCAGCACAGACAACACAGATGCTTCTGACTAAGCCACACATGTGGCTGCACGAAACCAACAGCACTGCTGAGAACGGGCCCCTCGGACACACGTTTCCGCACCCTGCTCCCCTCCTTTCTCCGGTGCATTGCCTGACGAAATGGCCATCAATGGCCACAGTCTGTGCTGCTCAGGGTTTACTCCTGGCTCTGCGCTCAGGGATCACCCCAGTGAAAGAACTCAGGTCAGCATTACCCACTGCACCACTGCTCCAGCCAACCCCTCTTTGCTGTTGTGAAACTCCAAACGCTGTGCCCGGGAGAGTGACCAACGCTGAGAAGCCACCCTGGCCCCCACTCTAGGTGCCACCTACACGAGCAGCTTCTCTGCTATTCACGTGGAATCTTCTCTCCCCTGCAAACTCCTCGTAGGCAGGGAGCAGAAAAGGTGCTTTCCGTGGGCGCCACATCCCTAGTCCCACCACACACCGAGACATCCACGACGGCTCCCCAGGCCCTAAAGAAATCGAGTTTGGGCCTCCTGGTGCCAGAGCTGGATTTCATTCACAACTCGTGGTGGTGGAACCACACATGAGCCTGAAGGAAAAGCCACAGCAAACCAGAGCAGAGGCTGAGGTGCAGGGAGGCCGGGTCAGAGTATGAAGGGGCACTGCCAGGGGCGGGTGGAATTGCGGCGCAGTCCACTGAGGGAGGACCGGCTCTGAGCACGCCTGCTCTCACCGTCCCAGCCGCTGGCCCCAGGGTCTACACCGGCGGCAAGCCCAGCAGCACCTGCTCAATGCCCAGGGCGTGGCCTGTGAGGGGAAGGGACAGGAGCCACAGACGAGCCTCGTGGCTCTGTGGAACCGCAGCAAGGCAGCGACAGTCTCTTCCCCACTGCCCCCAAGCACCTACCCTGTTCTCCAGCCAAGCAGGCACCGCGAGGCGACCTAAACACTAGCTCAGCTTCACATTTGCGCATCGGAAGCCCAAAGTCAAAACAGCAAGAGCCACCATCAGCTTCGCTGCACCAAGATCCGTCCTGGGACATCTGCGTCACTCCCAAGATGTGCTTCGCGTGCTATGAGGAAACCTCGTCCTCTCCCCCTACTCCCGGACAGAGAGAAAGGGCCCCTCAGGAAGCCAGGGGCTTCCCACACTCCGTGTCCTACACCTGAAGCAGCAGCAAGCAGAGCCAACAGCACGCTGCGATGCTGGACAGCACCAGCCCAGCCGAGACAGTCCTTGAGCCTGGCTCTGAAGGTCACTGTGGCGGGAGTGACGCCCCCACGAGGGAGGACGGGGAGCAGCAGGAGCAGCGTGGTGCAGGTGAAGTCGATTCCTCCCGAGGCCGTGACAGACATGGAAGAGAGTGCGGCAGGGCTGCGGGTAGAGGCTGGGGTCAGGGTCAGGCAGGACTGTGGGGAGAGGATCGGGGTCAGGGTTGGCGCAGGGCTGTGGGGAGAGGGTCAGGGTCGGGCAGGGCTTCACTTATCACAGAGCTACTGAACTGAAAAACAGGTTTTCCTGCCAGAAAGGAGTCCCTTCCTAGAGAGCTCTTGGAAAAATAAGGAAGGAGTGAGAATTCCTGGTCCACACGAAGGGGTCGGTTTCAACCCACTAATGTCTGGTCATTAGCAAACAGCACGTCCTTGCCCGTCATCAGGTCAAGCAACTGTCCCACTGTGAGCATCGGCCGTGCCAGGGACCCGTAAAGAGGCTCCTCCTACAGCCGAGGCGGCTCGCCCTTCTACTCAGGGCCACACCTGAAGCACGCGGACAGCCACAGAACAGCGGCGTCAGTCAGAGCAGACCTGTACAGTAACACTAGCCAGCCGCCATGGCCTTACTCTGGGGCACCTGCAGCACACCGGAACACAGCCCACAATTGTCAGCCAGACTCACATGGTCTGTGCATGTGCTACACACACATACACACACAGATGCACACATCAACTCACAGACATCCACTCACACAGACACACACACATACACATACACACACTCACACAGACACTCATACATACACAAAGACACATACACACACTCAGAGACACACACTAACACAAAGACACACTCACACATACAGATATACACAGACACAGTCACAGACACAGTCACACACATAGACAAACACTACACACTTCGCATCTCTGCAGGAGCCGGGAAACTGAGGAAAGTGGTTGTAGGACCGGCTGGTTCTAGCCCCACAGGTCTGTGCTAGTGAACAGAGAAATGATAGAGACCAGCCCCACTGGGCCCTCGGACAGAGCCACGGAACTCAGGAAGCAGGCGAGGCCGTGCAGCCTGGCCTGGTTCTGACCCAGTAGGCGAGGCCGCGACCTGCCTGGTTCTGAGAGCACCGCTAAAGAAGGTCCCAGGACCCAGTGCTGTGTCATCAGCCGGAGACACCAGACACCACACAGGTGGGGAGATTTTGCATCTAAAAGTAGATTTTGCTGATCTTGGCAAGTGCGGGGACAGAGGGTATTAGGTGTGGTAGAACCTGGCAAGGCACCCGGTGGATCAGGGCATCTGATACATTCCTGCTCCCCAGGCCTGCCCTGTTCTGCACACCCTCTGCCTACTACAAACACAACCTCTGCCCAGAACACGAGGTTACATCCTGAGCAGTGCTTCTGAGGGCACAGCTTTTCCTTGAGGAAAGCCAAACACAGTGCAGATCATAGCAAGAAGATTTTCTGACGGGGCTCTAAGGTAGCGACTAAGGATGAGTGGTGGGTGGCTGTCTACTCCAAGACAAAGGGTCTACGTCTCCAGACAGCTCCAGCCAAGGGGCAGAGTGTACCTGATAGTAGGGACCACCCCTCCCTGCTCAACTGATACAGCTCTGGGGTCTGCACATTTGCAGTCGCTCTGCCTCCTGCTGGTGGTCCTGCTGCTGAGAGCAGGTCAGTGGTCAGCTCTGCCCAGTGTCAAGGCCCAGGGCCCAGTCTTAATGCTGCATGACTCCATGCAGTGACATCATGCAGTGTGTGACATCATGCAGCGTAACTTCATGCGGTGTGCTCATACAGTGACTTCATGCAGTGTGAGCGTCACGCCAGTGTCTTCACGCAGTGTTGTCATTTGGGGTCTGACTAGTGTCTTCACACAGTGACTCCATGTAGTGTGTCTCCTTGACACACCCAACTTCACCATCCATTAACTTCCAACCTCCTGCACCAGACTCCACAGGGCCGCACAGCACCAGGCGTGACTGTCTGAACATGTGTGCATGCACGAGTGGTGAGTGGCCAACACGTGTGCTTCTGTGCATGTGTAGTGTATGTTTGAGTGCTGTGTGCACACATGTGCATGAGCGTAGCATGAGGTGTGCGTGTCTACATGTGGCTCTGAGTGTATGTACGAGCATGTGCAGGAGCTTGAGTGCATGCATGAGTGTGAGCATATGGTTCATGTGTGCATAAATGTGTGCAATTGTGTGTACATGTGCATAAGTGTGCACATGTGCCTACATGGGCACCAAGTGTGTGAATGTGTGAGTGAACGTGTGTCTCAGTAAACATGAATCTATGAATGTGCGAGTGCATGTGTGTGCGTGGATCATATCGGAGGTGGCTGTGCATATTTCCGATGACCATGGACAGGCCCAGCCTCCCTCTGAGACGACACCCGCGTTCCAGCTGAGCCAGCGACCCTGGCATCCTCTATCCAGCTCACACAACCAGGGGATCCTTACACCAAACACCTGACTGACCCCCACCAACCTGGAACGAGCCAGCAGTGAGATTCAAACAGCTGGTAGTAAAGCTGTCCACTACCATTAGCCCAATGAACAAACAACAAAGAATCCCTCCATCTACCACTCCCTGAGCTTAGTTATTTAAAAACAAGTATTTTTTCTACGCAGTATCTTACTGATACCACACAAGAGATTTCACCAGCCCAAGGCAAATATAACACAGGGGAGAAAAATGAGTAAAAACAGAAAAAGGTGCATCCCGGCGTGTATCACACAGACAGAAGCAGAAAGTGAGACAGAGCTTTTCTCCGTGTGCCTCACCACTGTTTGAACACATGTTCTACTTTGGTTGTGGATAGAGGACATCTCTATAAACGTGATAAATATTTATGAGCCGAATTTCTCTGTTAAAACCATGCTGCTTTCAGGGGAATCTGTGTGTAATAACCACAACAGGCCTGAACCTCGCTCTGGCATTTTCTACCTCTACTGAGCTAAGCCAACTTGTCAAAAGCACAGAGACCCTCAAGAGGCCCGGGGGCTCTGACGAATGCTTTCGGCCCAAACTCACGGCGTGCTTGCTGCCTGCGGACTGGGAAATGGGTTTCCAGGAGTCCTGGGCAACACAGAGCGCTGCTGCCCAAAACAGCAGGTCGAGGTCCAGGCTCCCTCAGTGCCCTGACACGTCAGCACCGCCCTCGTGGCCGTGGGGCTGCCGGGGACAGCACACCCAACGACCATGCCATGCCACGGAGCAGATGCCGGGACAGGACCCGCAGACCATGCCACACCCTCATGGGAGAAACAGTGCTGACTCAGAATTTCCAAGTTGGGATGAAGAATTTAGCCATTACATCCTGAGCTGGCCTGAGCTTGGCGGGGAAGCATCGGCTGAAGAATTTAACGAGTGTCTGAACCAGCTGCAAACCCGACAAGACCGGACATTGCTGTGGGTTTGCTTTGGTGCTCAGGCTGACTTCTGGCTCTGCAGTCAGAGATCACTCCTGGAGGTGCTCGGGAACCCTATGGGATGCCAGGGATCAAACCCCGTCAGCTGCGTGCAAGGCCAGGGCCCTCCGCGCTAAACTACCTCTCCAGCCTATTCTAATGCTTTTCTCTTACAGATTTTCTTTTTTTTAAAAGAACGTTCCTCTATCCTAACAGAAAGGAGTTTGGGGCTCAAAAACCGAGCTCACGCAGGAAACAGGACAGTTAGTGATAGCTGCTGTTCAGGTGAGGAAACCAGCCTCTCCACTAGGACGCGCAAGGGCTGCTCAGAACAAGACAGACCCTACCCGCTCAATCCCCCATGACCGCCCAAACTGCAGCCTGAGTCTCAACTGCTCCACACACACCCCCCGTGCGACAGCACAGCCTTTGCGAGGTCCCATGCCCAACCCAGGACCCCCTGAACTCAAGCTGTGTAAACAGCTCCCCAGTCAGGGGCTCCCTGAGACTTGAAAACAGTCAGAAATGGGCTGCTGTCAGCCATCAGCTTCCCTGAGTCCTCTGCCTGGAGGACGATGACCAGGGCCGTGGAGCAGAGGTGGGGCTCACCCTGGTGGTCACTCTCTGCCTAGGGATGGCTCTCTGCCTAGGGATCCGCATCTCTGCCTCGGGTCGGCACTCTCTGCCTAGGGGGCTCCCCTAGGGATCACTCTCTGCCTAGGGGTCACTCTCTGCCTGAGCTCTCGGTTGCCTAGGGATGGCTCTCTGCCTAGGGATCGCTCTCTCTGCCTCGGGGTCACTCTCTGCCTTGGGGTCACTCTCTGCCTAGGGGTTGCCCCTCTCCCTGGGGTTGACCTCTCCACCTGGGGGTCACCCTCTCCCTGGGGATCACCCTCACTCTTCTGGGGTCACCCTCTCCCTGGGGACTGGCCGGGTCACTCTCTGCCCAGGGTTGTCCTCTCCCTAGGGTTCACGCTTTGCCTGGGAATCACCTTCTCAGAACAGTGCAGTGGCATCTGATGGGTTGTTCCTGTACATGGAAGATTCCGCTCCAAAGGCCCTGGGCTGGTGGGCCCTTATGTGTGTGTGTGTGGGGGGGGTGAACTCCAGGCCACACAACCACACAAGCCCCAGAGAGTGCCCACTGAGCGCCCTGCGGGCAGCAGAGAACACTGTGAATATCTCAAACATCCTGGTGAGTTGTTTGTGGTTTTGTTGTTGTTTAGTTCAGGACTGACTCCTAGCACTGCACTCAGGGTCACTTCTGGTGGGGCTCAAGGGACATGTATGGTGCCAGGGATCAAGCCGGGTCAGCTACATGCGAGGCAAATGCCCTCCCCACTGTTGCTGGCTCCAGCCCCTTGTTTTAAAACCTGACACTCCCTCCGCCCACAGTGCCCTCCCTCGGTGCAGCACCCAGAGCTGTGTGGCTAAAGGTGGCGACAGAGGCCTAGACTGGACACCTGGAAAGTGTGGAGGCACAAAGCAGGAGGCCACGATTCAGGCAGACCTGCCAGGCCCACAGTGGCCAGCTCCTGCCAAAATGCCTCTGGAAACCCTCGCTGGGGCGACGGCAGAACCAGGAACCTGGAGCCCCAGACTCAAAGAGCCTGCTGGTGCTGCACAACGTCCACTCCCAGCCTTGATCCCACCCACTCCAGCAAAGGCTGTAGCTCCCACATGGAAAACACACCAGCTGGGTGCAGGCACTGCAGCCCTCCGTGGGACAAGCACTAACCCGGCTGACCGGCAGTTACAGAGCAGGCCGTGACTCATCAAAACCACGGGGCTCGGTGGTAGGGATGCCCCCTTCGCACTCCACACAGGCAGGGCAGGGAGCCACACCCATGCCCTTCAGAGAAGAGGCGGCAGCCCCGGGAAGGCAGGGGGCCAGACCGCCCCACAGGCCAGAGGGAAAGCCAAGGGCCCACATGGGTTCTCCAGCCCGGCTGGGCCCACCCCGCCCTGCTCCTGTCTACCAGCCAAGCCCCAGTGCAGTGGGCTCCCTCAGTGTATTTGTTTTCTGAGGAAGGAAAGTCCTCTCGAAGGAAAACACGCATTAAGCATTTGAAGATAATTGCTGTTTACTGAAAACTCTATTTTAAAATAAACGTCAGTGCCTGGTAACTCAGGACAGTGATAACCGGGGCGTCTCCACAAGGTCCCCAAGTAGCAATCATCTCTATTCTGGCCTCTGAGAGGTGTTAAGACTCATCCTAATTATAACCTTCTTCTCTGTTATTACTACCTTGCCATTAAATCTCCAAACTAAAGAGCAGTTTTGAGGAAATAAAAATAGATGTTAGGTGGTGTGTTTTTTGCAAAATTTGGGCTACAACGGCTAAACATGATGGGCATTTCTGTGTGCAAGCGGTCCAGAACTGTAAAAATAAAGGTCTACTCCCCTGCAAACGCCCGCATGCCACCCCCTGCTCTGGCCAGTGCCCCCCCACTTCCACTCTCAGAAGGCTTAAACTTTCTGCTAGGTAACCCCAGAGTAGCAGAGATACCAGGGGAAACGGAATAGGAATTAAGGCTTTGCACGTGGCCCTGGGGTCCCCTGAGCCACACCAGGGTAGCCCAAACACCCCCAAGAAACGACTCATACTCTGATGCGACCCCAGCCCCCTCCATGACTCCAGCAGGCCCTGTCTTACAGGGCACAACCTCCAACAATGACTGTGGAGCCAGTGGCACAGACCAGGCGCACAGGCTGCTGCCGCCTGCCACGTGCTACCCTGACCGGTACTCGGCGTCCCACATGGAACTGGCCCTGGATCTCACAGCCAGCGGCTCCCGGCCCCTCAGCCCAACCTTCGCGCCCAACACCCTTCCTTGGAGAGCAAGCCAGGCCCACAAACAAGCGGCTTCCTGCTGCTGCCTCAGGCCAGGCCTAGGCCTTCCC
>JAJIBD010003905.1:0-12718 GCA_021461705.1 Cryptotis parvus | reverse complement strand
AGATGCAAGTTCTAAATATTGTGATGAATATAAGAGATAGGATATATAGAACATTTCATTGAATTATATTAACTTAATTTCTTGCAAACTCACTTTTATGTAACAAATTGTTCAAAAATGTAATATGAGTACAGTATGGTATGATTCCTATCTCTAAAACATTCCAAGTGCTAAAATTAAACAGCAGTAGTGGAGTCCTCTTGGCTCTCATTCACTTAGTAGTGTCTTTTATACTTTTATCTCTTCCTTAAACACTTTAATGCCAGCTATGTACTTGCTTCCTCTACCTCTTTAAATAAATGGAAATTTTTGTTTTGTTCATAAAACAGTAATAACATCTCTTCTGTAATTTTTTAACCTCCTTCAGCTTCTGGCAATGACTCCTCTATATCCTTTCTCTGAGTTGACTCCTGTAGGTTCTCTGGAGGAGAATCATTAATATATGTCTTTTCATGATTGCTTTTTCACTTAGTATGATGCTTTCTAGGATCATCCATGCTGTTTCAAATCTGTTTCCATCCTTCCTTCACAGTATGGGTTTACCATATTTGACTTTTCCAGTCATCCCTCTTGGACACTTGGGTTCCTTTCCTTTGGAGGAAAGGATTCTAAAAGATTACTCGTGAAAATATTCAGCTAAAAAGGTCAGTTGTGGGGGCCGGAGTGATAGTCCAGCGGTAGGGCATTTGCCTAGCATGCGGCTGGCCCATGCTGGCCCGGGTTCAATTCTGGCATCCCATATGGTCCCCCGAGCACCGCCAGGAGTAATTCCTGAGTGCAGAGCCAGGAGAAACCCCTGAGCATTGCCGAATGTGACCCAAAACAAGCACAAAAAAAAATGTCAGATGTGAACCAGAAGGAGCCAACCAAGTGGTTCTTGGTGGATTAAGGGCTATGGTTAATGGGTCTGTGATTATGGAGAGTGAAAATTACTGGATTCTGTTGGCTAGTATTTTGTTGAAGATCTTAGCATCCGTGTTCATCAGGGATATTGGTCTGTAGTTTTCTTTCTTTGTGTTGTCTCTCCCTGCTTTGGGTATCAGGGTGATACGTGCCTCGTAAAAGCTGTTTGGGAGTGTTTCTGTTTCTTCTATTTCCTGGAAGAGCTTGAACAGGACAGGCAGTAGGCCCTCCTTAAAGGTTTGGTAGAATTCACTAGTGAATCCGTCTGGACCTGGGCTTTTGTGTTTGGGAAGACTTTTTAATTACTGTTTCTATTTCCTCGATGGTGATAGGCTTATTCAGGTTTTGGAGGTCTTCTTGTTTCAGCCGTGGGAGGTTATAGGACTTCAGGAATTGATCCATTTCTTCTAGATTCTCATGTTTCACTGCATACAGGCTCTCAAAGTAATCTCTGATGATCTTTTGGATTTCTGTGGTTTCTGTTGTGATGTCACCATTTTTATTTCTGATTCTGTTTATTTGGGTTCTCTCTTTCCCTGTCCTTACAAGTCTTGCCAATGGTTTGTCAATCTTGTTTATTTTTTCAAAAAACCAGCTCTTGGTTTCATTAATCTTTAGCCAACAGAATCCAAAGACTCATCAAGAAGATTATACATCATGACCAAGTAGGATTCATCCCGGGTATGCAAGGATGGTTCAACATTCGCAAGTCAATCAACATAATACATCATATCAATAAGAGAAAAAATAAAAACCATATGATCCTATCAATAGACGCAGAGAAAGCATTTGACAAGATCCAGCACCCGTTCATGATTAAAACCCTCCAGAAAATGGGGAATTGGAAGGGACTTTCCTCAAGATAGTTACAGCCATCTACCAAAAGCCCACAGCGAGCATCATTCTCAACGGGGAAAAGTTGAAAGCCTTCCCCCTGAGATCAGGGACAAGACAAGGTTGCCCACTCTCACCTCTTTTATTCAATATAGTACTGGAAGTACTTGCGATAGCAATCAGAGAAGAAAAAGGACATCAAGGGCATCCAGATAGGCAAGGAAGAAGTCAAGCTATCATTATTTGCAGATGACATGATTTTATACCTAGAGAACCCTAAACTCTCTACCAAAAAAACTCCTAGAAACAATAGACACATATAGTAGAGTGGCAGGATACAAAATCAACACGCTAAAAGTCGGGTGGCTTTCCTATATACAAATAACGAAAGAGAAGAAAGGGATATTAAGGAAACAATTCCATTCACAATTGTACCACAGAAAATCAAATACCTAGGAATCAACTTACCCAAGTATGTAAAGGACCTGTATAAAGAAAACTACAAGACACTGCTCCAAGAGATAAAAGAGGACACAAGGAAATGGAAACATATTCCCTGCTCATGGATGGGGAGAATCAACATTGTCAAAATGGTAATACTCCCTAGAGCTCTGTACAGATTCAATGCAATCTCTATAAGGATACCCATGACATTCTTCAAGGAAATTGACCAAACAATCCTGAAATTTGTATGGAACGATAAACCCCCAAGGATAGCTAAAGCAATCCTCGGGAAAAAGAAGATGGGAGGCATCACCTTACCCAACTTCAAACTGTACTACAAGGCAGTAGTAATTAAAACAGCATGGTATTGGAATAAAAACAGACCCGTGGACCTATGGAATAGAATTGAGTATCCTGACACCCAACCTCAAACGCATGATCATTTACTCTTTGATAAAGGTGCAACGAGTTTAAAATGGAGTAAGGAAAGCCTCTTCAATAAGTGGTGTTGGGAAAACTGGGCAGCGACATGTAAAAAGAATGAATTTGGACCTGTGTCTAACACCATGCACAAAAAATCAGATCAAAATGGATTAAAGATCTCAATATCAGACTTGAATCCATAAAAGTACATTGAAGAAAATATAGGAAAAACCCTCCACGACATTGAAGCTAAAGGCATCTTCAAAGGTGAAACATCACTAACAAAGCAACTAGAAGAAAGGATAAACATATGGGACTACATGAAACTAAAAAGCTTCTGCACCTCAAAAGAAACAGTGACTAAGATACAAAAGCAGTCCACAGAATGGGAAAGAATATTCACCCAATACCCATCTGATAAGGGGTTAATATCCAGGATATATCAGGCACTGGTAGAACTTTACAAGAAGAAAACAAACAACCCCATCAAAAAATGGGGAGAAGAAATGAACAGAAACTTCAGCAAGGTAGAAATTCGAATGTCCAAAAAACATATGAAAAAATGCTCATCATCACTAATCATCAGAGAGATGCAAATCAAAACAACAATGAGATACCACTTTATACCACAGAGACTGGCACACATTCAAAAGAACAAGAACAACAAGTGCTGGCGTGGGTGTGGGGAAAAGGGGACACTCATCCATTGTTGGTGGGAATGCCGGCTGGTACAGCCTTTCTGGAAAACAATATGGTCTTTCCTCCAAAGACTAGAAATTGAACTCCAATTTGACCCAGCGATACCACTCCTGGGAATCTACTCTGGGAAGCCAAAAATACGCAGCGGAAACACCATCCCTACTTTTATGTTCATAGCAGCATTATTTACAATAGCCAGAATCTGGAAGCAACCAGAGTGCCCGAAAATCGATGACTGGATAAAAAAGCTTTGGTACATCTACACAATGGAATACTATGCAGCTGTTAGGAAAAATGAAGTCATAAAATTTGCCTACAAATGGATGGACATGGAGAAGATTATGTTGAGCGAAATTAGCCAGAAGGAGAGAGACAGATACAGAATGACTGCATTTATCTGCATAACATAAATATATAGGTACATATTATGATACCAATATCCAAGATCAAGTGAAACATATATCAGGAGGTCCTGTCAAAGGTGGAAATTATCACAAATGTGTGGGATTCAGAGGCTAGGTAAGACAGAAATGGAACACGTGTGCTGACAATTGTTGAGGGTACTAATGCCATCCTAGAACTGAGCATTAAATAGAGGCAAAAAGATACACATGACAACCCTTTAATGTATGTTCTGTAATTCATAGTCTCGAGGGGAAGGAAAAGAGAAAGAGAGAGAAATGGAAAGAAATCAAGAACCTGCCATGGAGCAGGGCTGGGGAGGGGGAGGGAACCGGGGGGCGTTGGTGGTGGGAGATGGGCACTGGTGGCGGGATGGGTGCTGCAACACTGTTTGACCAAAACCCAAATATGAACTTTTTAATTGTATATCTTTGTAATTTAAAAAAAATTAAAAAAATTTAATAAAAAAAAAAAAAGAAATTGTAAATGTTAAAAAAAAAAAAAAAAAGAAAATTACTGGATGTTCCTGGTACTGCCATTAGCAAGATTGAGAGAGGTCGTCAAGATGGTGCCTGCCAGTGAACTCTGATCCTTGCTTAGACCCATGATTTCTTGCCTTCTGTTCTGAGCATTCTTAGTTTAGAATCTTTGCATTGCAATGCCACCTGTTCAGTGCACGCCCCGGGCCCCCAAGGCGCATGTAAATGCCCACAGAGGCAAACTTCCTGCAGTTGGCTGCCCTGCAATAGTTTTCTTTTGGGAATAGGGATTCTCTCTATCTCCAACCTTCTGAGTGTTCTTGTTTCTTGTGAAAACAAAGTTTTAGCTTAGTTTAGGTTGAATACATCACTCCTAGTTTTAGTGTAGGTTTCTTATGACTGCAGGAGCTAAACACAGATTATCCTACTTAGCTGTCTTATGCCTACTTTATCAATCTTTATAAAGAAGGTCAATTCCCTTAGTTTTTACTTTGTCTGAAAAAGGTGTTTAGTTCTGAAGGCTACTTCATATGAGTATAGAATTAGTTTTGAACTTGTTTCTTAAGACTTTAAAGCTTCACTCCTTGTTTTCTGATGAAAATACAATTATCTGAATCACTGTTCCTTTGTGGGTAGTGTCTCATTATTCCTAGATTTTATGCTCTTTTTTAAAATAGGAATTATGGGGGTTTGTCTTTATTTTTCATTTTAATAATTGTATTGATGTAGCTAATTATATGTTTTGTTTATTTATTTTTTTAATTTTTTACTTTTTGGGTCATACCTGGCAATGCTCAGGGGTTTCTCCTGGCTCTGCACTCAGGAATTACTCCTGGTGGTGCTCGGGGGCCATATGGGATACCGAGGATCGAACCCGGGCCGGCATGGGCTGTCCACGTGTAAGGCAAATGCCCTACCCACTGAACTATCGCTCCGGCCCCTGTTTTGTTTATTTTTAAAAAATCATTTAGATTTCATGAACTTTTTGAAGCATAAATTTATTACGTTTTCCATTTGGGGAGTTTTGCACTATTTCTACTTCAATATGATTATTTCTCAATCAAGCTCTAATAGTACTCTATTTATAAGAATATATAGTTTGAGTTTTTATTTGTTTGTTTATGAATCATACACAACTAAGCTCAGGGATTACTCCTGGCTTTGTACTCAGGGATTACTTCTGGTACGTCTTCAGGAACTATATGTGGTACCAGAAATTGAATCAAGGCAAGTCCTTTACCTACTGTGCTATCATTTTGTTACAAATTTGTACTTTTTAATTTTTCTCCAAGTCTTTTAAATTCAGTTCATGTTTGAAGTAATTTTCTTCTTTGTTTTCCAGACTAAAACTTCATTCAGCTAGTTTTAAATTAAATAGCTCTCCTTTTTTTCACCTTCATTCTGATATTAAACACATCTCTCATATTTAAAAAAATAGCACGATACCAATATCCAAGGCTAGGCAAAACATGGATCAGGAGGTCTAGTCAGTGGGTGGAATCTACTTGAAGTGTGTGGGAGTCAGAGGTTAGGGAAGACAAAAGAAAGGAACAATGTACTAGTAATTGTTGGAAATGATAATACCAGCCTAGAACTGAGCAGTGAATATAGGCAAAGGCATATACATGATTATGTATAAATGTATGTATTGGAGACCACAATGTGTAAGAGAAGGGAGAGAGAGAGGAGAGAGAGAAAGAGCAAGAGCAAGAGTGTTTATGCATGAGAGAGAGAGAGAGAGAGAGAGAGAGAGAGAGAGAGAGAGAGTAAGAGAGGAGGCAAAGTGCTTGCCATAGGGATGGGTGCTGGAACACTGTATGACTGAAGCCAAACATGAACATATTTGTAATTGTGTATCTCACAGTAGTTATAAAAATTAAAAAAATTTAGATATTATGACTTAAGTTCTTAAATTTATTTTGTGTTTTTTTTTATTCGCATTTCTCTCTTGATTTTCTCATCCTGCATTTCAAGCAATCTTTTCTTGCAGTGTTCATTAATATGATAACTTTCTCAACTTTTTAATGATTCCATTGGTCACCCATCTGTATCTGTTCATGGTCATTTTTCCCAATTTTCTTATATTCTTTGTATGTTGATAAGTTATAGAAGGTATTTTGTAGTTTTTAATTGTGCTGTGCATAGTCATTGGTTCTGTTACACTTTCCTGGAAATTCTTGAACTCTTTCATATTTACCATGAGCCTAGTATTATTAGATCAATCTTATGTGATTCATAGTTCAAATCTCAATTACGTTTTAAAAGTCCTTATTACATGGGGGCGGAGCGATAGCCCAGCGGGTAGGGCGTTTGCCTTGCAGCGGCCGGCCTGTGCCGGCCGCCCGGGTTCGATCCCCGGCATCCCATATGGTCCCCGAGCACCGCCAGGAGTAGTTCCTGAGTGCAGAGCCAGGAGAAACCCCTGAGCATTGCCGGGTGTGACCCAAAAAGCAAAAAAAAAAATAATAAAATAAAAAGTCCTTATTACAAAATTTAGAATTTTCTTATGTTGATTTAAAATAAATTTTTTAAAAATGTATTGTTTTGAGTTTTATACTTTATAGAATATTTTATGCATTTAATCACAGTTATCTTAAATTCTGCATTTGGTAGCTCCTCACTTTGGGGGGTCCATTTTTGCATATTTTTCTTCACTATTTTTTTTCCCTTTCAGTGCCTCATGATTTTATTTTAAAATACTTATCAGTCATTACATGAATATACGTGAATATACATGATAACCCTTAAATGTATATATGGCGAGCCACAATATGTAAGAGAAGGGAGGGAGAGAGAGGGAGAAAGAGAGAGAGAGAGAGAGAGAGAGAGAGGGGGAAAAGTGTCTGCTTTAGAGGCAGGATGGGGTGTGGGGGGGGGGGGGTATCTGGGCACTTTGGTGGTGGGAAATGTATGCTGGTGGAGGGAAAGGTGCTTGAACAGTGTATGACTGAAACCCAATCTTGAACAGCTTTGTAATAGTATACCTCACGATAGAATAAGAAAATTAAAAAATAAATAAAATACTCGTCAGTGTATAATGTTGCATCAACCATGGAAAATAAATTTAAGGTGATAAAAGGTGACACTTCTTTCCTTTTCATAGGTGATATTATTTTTTAAGGTAGAGATTATGATCAGAAAAATTACTTTTTCCCTGCGATTCAGTTCATTTGAAGCTGGATTCAGTCTCTATGAAGGATCACCTATTTTTAGCTAAACTACCTTTTATAAAAGTTGTATTTGAAAATTCAAACCAAACCACAGTTATTATTTTCAGACTCTGTCATCTTGACCCCATAAGACTACTGGCATCTGTTTAGTTTCTCTCACCCACCATTTCTTGATCCAGTTTTCAGTGTCAGCCACTGCTTCTCAATCACCAAATGTTCCAAGAAGAAAAATACAAATAAATATGGATTCATCCTTGCAAGTTTTTCTTCTCTCCAAATATGGTCACTCTAGCTTTACTACATAAATCATTCACAATGTAGCTAAAGATGTTTTTCATATCTCCCCCCATTCTATATTTTTCTGATGCAGATTTATTTTGTCAATTATATATCAAATCAGTGGTAATGATTTCAGTAAAGATTATTGAACAAGTGCTGCTGGAAATAATTGCCTATTATATTATACCATCTTATTCTCCTGTGAAAATAAAATTTAACTTGTATCTATTGACCTGCTTTTTTCCTAGAAAAGAATTTTAAGACTAACAACTGTCAGTTTCACCCAAAATCTGTCAAAAAATAGTAAATGATCCCTGCTTAACAGATTGTGGTCCTCCACAAAGCACATAAAATGTGTTTAGCTTAATCAACTATTATTGGAAATGAGAATCATTTTCAAATCACTCTGAAGAAAAACAAACCAACAAACTTGTAAACAAGCACTTGGCACAGAAATTCAGCTAATTGAACTAAATTTTTTAAAGAGAGTGAGTGAAAGAGAGGCTAGAGTGGAGAGTCTGTTTGATGAAGGCTGGAAAATCTACATGTCAGCAGTAATAAACTTGTTATTTAATAAGGTTAATAATAGATAAAGTCCCCTAAAGATGAATTGTTATCACAGTTGACGACCATTTTTGTTAAAATGTTAATAGCCTGAGGCAAAAGCAAACTGTTCTCTTAATCTGCCAGAAGAATTGCTTTTCAGGAATTATCATAGCCCACAGCACATGGGATTTGAGCAAGTCATAATAAGCATATTTGAAATTTGGACTAGACACAGCTCCTGAGATCTTAACGCAATTTGACTAAACTACAGATACATTTCACAGGCTTATCCGTGATGAGATCGCTTCCTTTTAGTAGCCCTACCTATATCATTGACATTTTCACATGGAAATCTATTAAGAGAAGTTTGTAAAGATCACTTTATCCCTCTTCAAGGAGGAAAGAAATGGGTCATTTTTATTCTCATTATACTTCCATGGACATAAGCAACTCATGAGTGTTTCCTAGCAAATGTGATTTGCCTGCACCATACATTGTTCCTTTTCCATAAAGACTGAAATAATAAAACCTATCACTATCATTATCTTCCCGTTGATCATCTATTTGCTAGAGCAGGCACCAGTAATATCTCCATATGTCTGTCTCATGCTAGTAGAACCCAAAGGCATCCGCTTGCTCCAGGAACATAAAGAACCTCAAACCATTATATTGGGTCACGAGACCTAATATAAATGTTACTGGTATTTGGCATATCAAATACGACACAAGCAACTTGCCAGGCTTGCCATGCAGGCATACCTTTGTAGTCACCTCTAAATAAAGCAATTATTGATGAACCACGTGGCCGCTAGCGGCCGCTCAAGCCTGGGCTGTAATAGTCTGGTCTGCTGGGTGGAGTTGTGACGAGAAGGAGTCCAGGTGTGGAAAATGGAGGCCCCATGGAGTCGGGAGGGGGGAGGGGGTCGTGACTTTGTTGTGAGGCTCTGCTCTGGTGGCAGGCCAGGGCTAGAAGCCTGCTGTGCCTCCCGGGCATAATAAAACTAAAATAATTTATTTGAAAATTTATGGAAAATTAAGGAACACATGCTCAAGCAGACTGTTTTGTGCAAAAAATATGTCTTGCAAATGGATTTATTTGGATCCATAAAAATTCATTTGGATCCATAATCAAAGTCTCAAAGGACCTTTGTTAAATAACAAGTCATACTAGCTCAGATCACAAGTTGGTTCATCAATAAATGTTGGATTTAGAAATGACTACAAGAGTATGTTACCCACGGCAGAGCCTGGCAAGCTACCCGTGTCGTATCTGATATGTCAAATACCAGTAACAATTATAGACCTCATTCCCATGACCTGATGGAATGGTTTGAGGCTCTTTATGTTCCTGGAGCAAGCAGGTGCCTTTGGGCTCTACTTGCATGAAACAGGACATATGGAGATGTTACTGGTGCCCACTCGAGCCAATCGATGATGAGCGGGAAGACAGTGATAGTGACCCTTTTAATCAGTATTTTTCACAGATTCTATAAGCTATTGATGTGTTGTATAGGTCAGTATGAGAAATTGCCAGTGATAAATATAATACAATAATAACCATTGTGTTATCTCTAGAGCAGGAGTAATAATAATCAGTATCCTTTAAATAAATAATTTGGTCATGGCAAACAGAAAGAATTGACAGCTATAAGAAATTGTTATAGTAGTGTAATTAGCAGAGATCATATTTTCAGTCCTAGATCTATAGACCAGTGCTGGTCTCAGAAATTTCCTGACGGTCTACAAAAAATAACTGCTGCTTCCACATTTTGTGCCTGGATCATGTAGTGACACTTACAAATATTGGCACAAAAATATTGATATACAATTATTCTCATTGAGGAGCCAAAGAAATACCCTAGGGGCACTTTCCTTGTGTGCAGCTGACATCAGTTCATTCTCAGCAAAACACTGCCGTCTCCCTTATTACCCTCAGGGGTCACTTTTGTACACAGAACCAGGAATAGCTCAGAGCACTACCAGGGAGTAGCCCCAACCCCCTAATTCACTCATTATTCTGTTTCAAATAATAATTTTTATTTCTCCTATTTTCACTGGTCTTTAGGTTGAAATCAGGGCTTTGAAAGCCTTTATCATAGATTCAACATGATAGGTTTATGGTGAGAAATACCTCCAAAATCTACCTAATGACGAAAATATATAAATCCTGGAGTTTAAAAACATAGAACTGAGATAGTCAAAAGGGTTGTTGCACATGCTTTGCATGCAAGAGACCTGAACTAGATCTCAAATTTCGGGTCCCAGGAGAACGCTGGAAGTGACTTGGAGCAATGCTTTGGAAATGGTTCCTGAGTATGGCACCCAAACACATACAAAATTAATACATAATAGCAGCAAACAAATGTATAGTAAAAAATACAAAGCATGGGACTGAGCAATAGTACTGCAGATAGGCCATTTGCCTTGCATGGCAGACGGACCTATGCAAGTTTTTATAGGTGGATTGACATTTTCACATGGAAATCTATTAAGAGAAGTTTGTAAAGATCACTATCCTCTTCAAGGCTGGAGGAAAGATAGGTCATTTTTTATTCTCATTATACTTCCATGGACATAGCTTATAAGGTTCCCCAGTTACTGTCAGGAGTAATTCCTGAGTGAAGAACAAGGAGTAACCTCTGACCTAAGCATTGCTGGGTATGACCCAAAAAAGCAAAAAAAAAAAAAAAAAAAAAAATTCAAAAGAAAGGTACAGAGAGAAATTGAAAATTTTAAAAAATCATGAAAGCCAGTGAGAAGCAAGTGTTGTGCAGCCAATTGTAACAGAGTAGTTGATGGCGTCTGATACAGTTCTGTGAGTGTGGACTAAAGGGAAGAAAGCGCGTAGGAAACTTTGACCCCCATAGGTCTCATCTGTGTTTTGCCAGGTTTTATATTTTTTAGATGAAATACAATTGACACAGAACATTATTTTAGTTTCATATGTACATCGCAATGATTTGATTTTTTGTATACATTGTGACATAATTATCCAAATAAATCTAGTTAACATTGACCTAGATATATAATTATTTTCCCATTTTTAATAAAAACATTTATTATTTATTTAGCAATTTTTCATATATGAAATGTAGTTCCATGCTGCACATTTTAACTTGAATTATTCATTATTAACAGAAAATTTGCACCTTTGCATCTCCCTTCACTTGGTCTCCACATTACTACCCTTCTCAAAAATAAAAAAACAACTGATTTATTCTCTCTAGCTTTGTGCTTGGAGTTAAAAGTTTTTAATTAGAATATGACGTTAAGTTCTATCACGTGGGGTTGGAAGATAACACAACAGGTGAAGCTTCTAACTTGATGTGACTAACCCAGGTTTGATACTTGGCACAGCATATTGTCTCCTGAGCAGTGCCAGAAGTGATCACTAGGCACAGACAGAAATACTGAACACAACTGGATATGGCTCAAACACACGCTACTAGTCAACCACACACACACACACACACACACACACACACACACACACGTTCTAACAGCACAAATTCTGTTGAAATTTTAAATATATTACAGTCTCAAATAAATGTATTATAAATGAATGAATTATTGGTAAGCAGTTAGTATGGCAGTTTCTCCACAACACTTATGGACAATAATTGGTCAAGCACAGCTATATTTTCTTTCCATTTGTAATTGTTTAAAATCTTATTTTAATGCGAGAAAAGAAGAGGAAGAGTGCCTGCTATAGCGGCATCTGGGGAAGGGGGAGGAAATCTGTGGAATCTGGTGGTGGGAAATGTGCACTGGTGGAGGGACGGGTGCTATAACACTGCATGACTGCAACCCAACCATGAACAACTTTGTAATTGTATATTTCATGGTGATATAACAAAATCTAAAAACAATTATTTTATATCATTTTTAATTTTTAAGATAGCTATATTTTCTTTAAAAATTCCCTACACCTATTGTCACAAAGGCAGTATTCCTTATAGTAATCTTGTTGTCTTTTGTGGAGATCAAAGTGGTCTACTATAGAAATTCACAGTACCCATTAAAATGTCACAATCAGGTGTTGTCTCATAGGACTGGAACACAAGCAAAGCCCCAGTTTCGTCTCTGGCATCACAGTCCCCAGAGAACCCCGATATTTCACCAGGAGTAGCTCAAACATCAAAATAAGATGAGCGATAATAATGAGGATGATGATTATAAAAAGTAATTAGTAAAGAGATGAAATAATAAAAGTTAAAAGTAACAAAGATAAAGTGTAAATATTTCTGAAACGTTATTTGAGTAAGTAGTGAAGGGAGGAGGCACATTGATCATGTGTAGAGAATGTCTCAGTCATTAAAGGACTTCCTGACTCTGACTTGACCAGTCTACAACTTTTGGAAAAATGGTAACACTTAATTGAAAAGACCTGAACTCTAAATCTTATGCTAATTAATTCTTTTTATGTATTGACTTAACTTTCCAATCTATATTACATTTTTCTACCAAAGTATGACAGTAAAGAAAGTTGGAAACGTGTCCAGAATCATTAAACTTGAATCAGAGATCTTGTTGGGAAAA